>JASANE010005791.1:0-15637 GCA_030248225.1 Trileptium ribeirensis | reverse complement strand
TTGCTGGAAAGGGTGAACGATCTCGAAGAGATCTGTTTTGGGGGTAAGAGATGATTGGGGGTCCAGAGACTATGGGGGCTATACTGAGAAGATGGTGGGCCCGTTCTCTGATTATTCCTCCTCAGCCCAATCAGGGCCAAATATTTTGCTTCAACTTGTTTGCGCCAAAATATAAATCAGAGGAGTAGCCAGAAAATCTGAATTGGGGGCACCAAGGCTTTCTGGAGGGGCACAAAATCCGAACTGAGGGGGCACCAAGGATATCTGGATGGGCACAAGTTAGCTGTAAATTCGAACTGTGGGCGCTGAGCCAAACTGGGAGCACGGCCCTGCGTGAACCCCCTTGGCGACGCCCCAGTGCAAATTCCCTGCAAGATAGAGTCGGTTTATAGAGTAGTTCATAGCACGGCGGGATATACCAAGGCGCAAAAATAAAACCCAGCCGCGAAAATATATATGCTGAACTCACAATCTGTGTAATGAATAAATTAACTGGTTTGATTCAAACGCCATAAGTGATGAAATGTTATGATTTAATGAAATCGATATGCAATGAGATAATGTCAACGCAATAAAGTTTGCATACAGTGAATGTGCTTCTAGCGAAAAAAGAGACATTAGAAACAAATTTATCGCTATTTACCAATGTAAGAATTGGACAAATGTGTTCTTTTGTTGGAGCCGGTTTTTATATAATAAAATAGTGTCGTCACCAGATTACAGGATGATCTATCTTGTTGCATAATAATTTTATTCAGCAACTCCGTTAAAGAAATTATGGACGTGAAAATTTTCGTGAAACCGGAAATAGCTCAAGCAATTCAACAAACAACGTTAAACTACCAGGGATACAAGAAACGATCCTTAGTTGTCCAACGGGCATGACAGCTATAAATTGACAATAACAATAGTCCGTTATAAAAGTTTTGTAGAAGAGTATGACTGTCGGTCATACTCATGGACTTTATTTTATGTGACGATGTGTTGTTTTTAAGTTTATCAACCAACCCAGGGAGCTGCCCCATAGTTTTTTTGGGGGAGAGATGTGGTATGGGTCACCTCTCCCTTCAGGTTTTTTGGGGGTATCAAATCGACCATAGCAGTGAGAATAAGGCAAGAGTAGGAGCCATCGGTGATTGCTGCTCCTTTTGTAATCCCATCGGTTATTGGCTGCCAAGCTAATAGTTGATACCCGCTACTTCGAATCCTTTTGAATGGGGAGGGGTGGTGGAAGGATAAACCGAAAAAGACCACAACATCCGATAAAGTTGAGTATTTGAGTAAGACCGCATACACTTCCTCAAAACGGTATACCCAAGCGATTACTAGTTATCTTTCATGTTTATTGTAGTGCTGCGAAATATAAATTGGAAAACACTGTAAGATGAAGCATTTTTCTTATAATCGCTATGACGCGCAACAAAATATGCTTTTTATCAATAATTCTGCACAGAACACCAATCCTATGTATAAGTAGGTAATTAGGAAACTTGGATACATCGGCCATATACCTACAATATTAGTATAAGTAGTTAATTCGGAAACTTGCATAGAGATACATCGCCATATGGAATATTAATCTGCCAAATACATTATAGAAGCTTCTTGTTTCAATGTTTAATTAAACATCACAAGACCGTGTCCGGTCCGCAGCTATATAAGCCTAGATTCGGCGGTTTTATCAAGTAGTTTTAGCAGCAGTCAACGGGAAGTATATAGATCACAAAGCGAAAAGGAACACAAAGAAATCAAGATAGATATCAATATTTTGTAATCTGATCACATTGCTTTCTACAGCTAAGAATTATTCTGTGTTAGACGTTCATCCGGAAGATCTTGTTCTCATTGTTGTTGCTGATTCGGCATGCTTTAGTGGGACACACTTTTTGACACAAAACTGCGGCGGTAGAGGGTTTTCCGGTTCAAAAAGAGTTTATTCTACTTGCTTCTATAATAGATCTTGCCAATAAATAAAATATTATTAAAAAGAAGCCTGATGTAGGCTAAGTAGTCTTCGTTCGTTGTAGAAGATACATACACAATTAAGGCAACGTGAGACTTCAGAGACTATTTTTGTGAACTAGATCTGCTTAGCCGCAGGCGAACACTGCATATATACATAATTTTTATAGAAGGTTTTAACTCATCAATTTGCTATTGCATTTCCTGCATACTTTCGTATTTTTCCTGTTTAAAACAACTTCAAAACTACAACTCAGATATTACTAATTAATTTTGCAACATTATAATAAAGCCAGCAACTTTAGCAAATCGATATTAGATGTTTAATTTTCATGTTACTGCTGATAATTTTATAGGCTTAAGCTTCACTTCGCCCAAGTAAACTTTAAGAGTGGACATGCGTCACGTTATATGAACACAAAATAGACCAGTGTCTACCTGATGGAATAGTGGTCGGCGGCTAACTAACCCAGACCTGAGTGCAGCAATTTATAGGCTTAAGGTTATATAACCTGGGCGAAGTAATCTTGGAGGTTGCGAAGCGTTACGTTATATGGATACCAAACGGACACGAGTTTACAGGATGGACTGGGGGTCAGCGGCTAACTGACACAGACCTAAGCACAGTAATTTATAAGCGGTAAACTTAAACTGAGCCAAGCAATTTTGCGAGTTACAATTCGTTACGTTAAATGGATACCAAATGGACACAAGTTTACTGGTAGGACTGAAGGTGGGTAGTTAGCTGCCTAATACTTAAGCACAGTAATTTATAAGCTTAAGTTTATATAAACTTAGCCAAGTACTCTTTAGAGTTGCGATGCGCTACGTTATATGGATACCAAATGAACACAAGTATACCGGATGGACTGAAAGTCGGTGGCTAACTGACCCAGGCTTACGCACAGTAATTCACAAACCTAAAC
Source organism: Trileptium ribeirensis (assembly GCA_030248225.1). Lineage (NCBI taxonomy): Eukaryota > Metazoa > Nematoda > Enoplea > Enoplida > Thoracostomopsidae > Trileptium > Trileptium ribeirensis. The sequence goes on along the minus strand of JASANE010005791.1, from coordinate 12,749 downwards.
TTAAACGGAGCCAAATAATCTTGGGAGTTGCGATTCGTTACATTATATGGATACCAAATAGATACGAGTTTACCGGGTGGACTTAACGCCGGCGGCTAACTAACTCAGATATAAGTAGGTACAGTAATATATAAGTTTAAGCTTATAAATTCTGCCAAGTAATCTTGGAAGTTGCGATCTGTTAGGTTACATGGATACTAACCTAAATGGACACGATTTTGCTGGATGTACTTGGGGTCGGTGGCTAACTGACCCAGGCTTACGCACAGCAATTTATGATCCTAAACTGGGCCTAATAATCTTGAGAGTTGACATGGGTTGCGTTATATAGATGCCAAATGGACCAGAGTCTATTGTATGGAATGGAGGTCGGCGTCTAACTGAAACTCGTGTACAGTCATAATGCTTCTAACTATACATGATAGTATAATATTTTAGAATGTATATATGGATAGAAAAAGAACCAGCCTAGTTAACCGAATGCAGTGTATCCCTAACGATAGCGAACAGTTTGTGTAACTAATTATTTTAATTTACACATACATTCCTCAATCTGGTCTCGCGGTTCTGCCCACTGTTCAGCGTTTTTTAATTTAAATAACTCACCTATATAGTTATTAATAATTTTCAAACACTGTGTATTTTATCAGTCGTTCGGATACTCCGCAAAATCATAGACACCAATATTGCCACTGCCAGAGGGCAAGTTATTAGGATCTAGTAAACATTTTGTAATTAATACAAATATTTATCATCTTTATCACAGATTTAATTAGTTTCAACCCACAAATGCAAGAAAACACAAAATAGGGTCGATCGCTGGTGGGATTGGGCTACGGTTGGTTGTCAATTCGTAAGACATCATAAGAAACATTAATAAATCCAGTAATCATGGTTTCATTAGGAGCCCTTTGGGGAACAGTATGATTTATTAGATACTTTTTTGACACAAATTTGAAAGACACGAGCAGTTTCGAAGTTATTTTGCCACTTTTAAGGACGCACAAAAATGGCCCCGCCACACTCCGACCCACACAGCCCACTGGTCGATCAGCCCTACTTCCATCTCTAGTTGCGTTTGCCTCAGAACAGTCGTCGCACGATATAATAAAGAAACATTAACCAATTATGTCCTGAATTAGTTTATTCTTCCAGTATCGATGACCAATTGCAGATGAGGTCGCCGCGAGGCATCGAATTCGGAACTCTCATGTGAAAATGATGTTTGCTAGAAACTGAGTTATTTCTGAACTATAACTGCTCGGACCCTTAAGACTTCTTGCAAAGCGAGCGCACATGAACAGCGCACAATCAGACAGCTTTCTCCGAATTTATTTAGAACAACTCTTTCAACCATAATTAGTTATTGTCGAACAACCGCAGCAGCACTTAAACTGTTAATAAAATCTGTAATCAAGGTTTCATTCAATATAAGTCCTTCGAGAAGAGTATGAATTTTAAATAGGTTTATACATTTTTGCATGACATTAAGTAAAGAAATCAATGTACTAAATGTAGGTGCTAGGTTTCACTTTTTTCCGAGTTTCTTTTTAATAGCTGCATTCACATATAAATAGATAAACCTATAAATAAGATATATATATCTGCAATCTGCAAGATTTCCACACAGTGAAAAAATGTCTATAGTACATCCGCATTTGAAAAAACAGACGGCCGACCCTACGGATTATAATAATTATCGACCCGTCTCTAATATATCCTACTTGTCTAAACTAATCGAACGAGCAGTTCTTTCTCAACTGAACTCTTTTTTAACAACTTCACATCATCTTCATGATCAACAATCCGCCTATCGCAAATTTCACTCAACGGAAACGGCACTCATCAAAATAACAAATGACATTCAGGCCGCCTTCACTAGACGTAAAGTTACTGTGTTAGTGAGTCTGGATCTCTCAGCAGCATTCGACACAATCGAACATAAATTAATTCTTCAGAATCTCTTAGCGGCCGGACTTTCCAGCAACGCCGTTGATTGGTTTGAATCCTATCTAGCTAACCGCCAACAACGCGTCCAAATAGGCAAAACTTTGTCAAAACCAACGGCTTTAACAACTGGTGTACCTCAAGGTAGCGTCCTTGGCCCAGCTTTGTTTAATATTTGTATTGCACCGGTCATTAAATTAATATCGGCAGCTGGTTACGAAGTACAAAACTATGCTGACGATATCCAAATTTATCGACATTTCCACCCAGACAACATTTGCACCGTTGCTGCATCACTGACAGATCTTCTACATAGACTGAAACATTGGTTTAACACAAATAACTTAATTCTAAACGATTCTAAAACCCAACTAATTTATTTCCATTCAGGGAATTTAACTGGACCACCAACTGTAATAGGGTCGGCAACTATCATACCGACTAATACCATAAAAATACTAGGGGTTACTTTAGACAATCAACTAACCATGGTTCAACACATTAACCAGTTATCTGCCACCTGCGCCTGGCAACTCCGCTCAATTAGCCGCCTCCGACGCCGACTGAGTGATGATACTGCACAAACCATGATACGGGCGTTTGTTATGAGTAGACTTGATTATTGTAACGCCTTATATTTAAATGTCCCAACCTACATCATGCAACCTCTACGCCGAACTTTACACACCGCTGCAAGAATAGTTGCGTGCTCAGCAAAATGGGATCCTATTAATCCGGTATTACGACGTCTTCATTGGCTATCTCTTCGAGAACGAATTACGTTTAAAATTTTAGTAATTGTATACAATGTGTTGGCTTCAAATGAACCCAAATACTTGGCCAACATGTTGCACTCAGCAGCAACACCGCGCCTATCGAGTGAACGTTTACTCCAAACACACGGCACACGAACAAAAACATTCGCCTTTCAAGCGCCCTCACTATGGAACACATTACCGCGATCATTAAGGGACTCTGAATTAACGCTATTTGCATTCAAATCTAAACTTAAAACTCACTTATTTCCTCGTCAATGACAATTCATCAGTGCTTAGATCTTGTTTGATTGTGTGTATTAAAATGTATATATGTAAAAAAACTGTACCTGTTCTGAATATTTCGATTGTCTATGTATTAGTGGTTTGTGTTTTCTTATGTGTAATTTGTCAGCGCTTTTGTAACGCGCCGGCGAAAAGGGCGCTTTATAAATGTTTCTTTATTATTATTATTATTATTATTATTATATATATATTATAGGCGCCCGATTAGGTCTTTATATTATGTCCATGTCTAGATATTATGTCCACCGGATTAGGTAGTGGATGGCTGGAGCGGTGTGTGTTCTTCGCAGTGGCGTAAGCCAAAGTTTTCTTCATTTTCCTCAAATGTTCCACAAAATCTTCTGTTTGTCGGTAAAAAAATTTTTTTAGCTTATCTCATAAATTTCTAACATTGCGCTCTTTTAGCGCGCGCGGAAAAGAGACTGCGGTTTACGTGGTCCGCCATTAGTTGGGTAGCCCATACCTCCTATTGACATTTATAACGTAGATATATTTCTATTACAACTGATTGACTGATTGATTAAAAGACCACGTCACATACATATATACATAAAGCATAAATTATTGTGTTCCAGGGGTGTCGCAAGCTCCTCAAAAAGTGGGGAGAGGGTGCGGCAAGAAATTGTGGTGGGGCAGTCGTTTACGTACATTTATTTGGTTGTAATCTTACTAGTAACTTTTTTCACGTTAGTCAGTAAAACAAGGGGGAGCGCTCCACCCCTTTTTCGCGCACTCTACGTAATAATGATCCACACTTCGCTAAACTCATTGACACCAATAAGAAAACTCATGTGTTTGGTTATAATCTTACCAGTAACTTTTTTCACGTTTGTCAGTAAAATAAACGGGAGCGCTCCACCAGTTTGCGCGCACTCGATGTAATAATGATCCACTTCGCTAAACTCATTGATGCCAATAAGAAGACTCATGTGTTCGAGGACACGCTTGACTTGGCAAAACAAAAATGAAGACATTGAATAGAACAAATATATGACTGAGACCATAACACGTATTTCTATTTTAGGTTTTTACCATCGTTTTCCAGCGGTTACAGTAGCTTAAATTCCCCCACAGTCAATGCTTTACTTAGTTATGCCTTTGTCTAGGTCTTAACTCATACACAGCCTCGTGTGAACAGCATAGGTATATAGAATTTATTTATGTCTTTGTCTAGGTCTTAACTCATACACAGCCTTGTCTGAACAGCATAGGTATGTAGAATTTATTTATGCATTTATCTAGGTCTTAACTCATACACAACCTTGTCTGAAAAGCATAGGTATGTAGAATTTATTTATGTCTTTGTCTAGGTCTTAACTCATACACAGCCTTGGCTGAACAGCATAGGTATCTAGAATTTATTTATGCATTTGTCTAGGTCTTAACTCATACACAACCTTGTCTGAAAAGCATAGGTACGTAGAATTTATTTATGTCTTTGTCTAGGTCTTAATTCATACACGGCCTTGTCTGAACAGCATAGGTATGTAGAATTTATTTATGCCTTTGCCCAGGTCTTAACTCATACACAACTTTGCCTGAAAAGCATAGGTATGTAGAATTTTATTTTATTTATGCATTTGTCTAGGTCTTAACTCATACACAACCTTGTCTGAAAAGCATAGGTATGCAGAATTTATTTATGTCTTTGTCTAGGTCTTAACTCATACACGGCCTTGTCTGAACAGCATAGGTATGTAGAATTTATTTATGCCTTTGCCCAGGTCTTAACTCATACACAACTTTGCCTGAAAAGCATAGGTATGTAGAATTTATTTATGTCTTTGTCTAGGCCTTAACTCATACACAGGCTTGTCTGAACAGCATAGGTATGTTGAATTTATTTATGCCTTTGCCCAGGTCTTAACTCATACACAGTCTTGTATGAACAGCATAGGTATATAGAATTTATTTATGCCTTTGTCTAGGTCTTAGTCATACACAGCCTTGTCTGAACAGCATAGGTATGTAGAATTTATATACACAGATAGCGCAACTCATCGGATTGGTAATAATTTTATTTAATATACATACTTAACAAAAAGAGTAACGTGATGAGAAATCAATGACGAATACCTAAAGTACAAGTGAAATCTTTGCATATCGAGAACCAGAGATGGAACTGGGTCATTAGGTCAAATGGGTCACTATTTTGGCTGGGTCACTGGGCCACCACCTCGGTGTGTCACAGGGGCACTGGGTTGTCGGTTGCGCCTATGCTACGAATGTTGGGCACCTTAAGCTGTTTGATGCATTCCTCGTTCAGTCATTAACAATAGTTGTATTATTGAGCATTATATATTTATATATTATTATAATCAGAATCGTTCTAAAGGTATACGTGTTGCCATTTATTTTCGGAAAAATGGAAAGTGCGTAATATATAGATAGTCATATTGAGCACTTTGCCCATTGAGCACAATTTCAGAATGAACATGACACATACCTGAGATAGAACTGGGTCAAGTGGGTCACTATTTCGGCCGGGTTACTGGTTTAGTTGGGGAACTGTGTCACTGTGTGACACCTTCCGTGGGTCACTGGGTTACTGGATCATGAGACAGTGACCAAGTTCCATCTCTGTCGACAACCTTAGCGACATTTTGGTTTGAATTCCCGTTGATACTACAGTGCGTCCTAAAAGAATACAGCTAAATTGGTGTACAGCCGTCCAAGTACGCATGCTTACAATAGTACGTACCGACACCTAACGCTGAGCGACGGCATTAAGGCCAAAACTTAACAAAACACAGTGGGAGCTACAACCAATGTTATGTTATCGCGATTACATTTGCGTAAATAAACTAATGCGATGACCATGTTAAATTTCGTCTTAAACGTTTCGCTACAGCCGTTGTTTGACAGCAACCAAATACATTACGTACCGTTGCGTTAATCACGTCCAGCGTATAATGCACGCTCTTGCGTGGTCGTAATTCGTTCGCTTTGCGAGGATCCTTAATATAGTTACCATTTCTTATTCTTATCACAGCTGCGAAAAACCTTGGCGCCTCCAAAATCAAAGCATTCTTCCAGTCGAAAACGCACATATCAGCAAACTTTTCGATCCATGTCAGGCTCCAGAAGGGAAAGCTCCTCCGATATAGCCGCTTTCAAGCACAACATGATTTGTGGTTTGCGTTTGCATACCTTCACCTTCAATACTCCCCACAGAAAAAGTCTGGAGGTTTTAGATCAGCAGGACGAGCAGGCCACCCCAGCTAACGGTCAGGGAAGGTTTCAGCCTACCAACAGCGCACAGCCATCGCAAAATGCAGACGCGAGCCATCCTGCATAAAATTAAGCCTGTCAATAATTGGTAACTGTTGAATATTTGGATGAAATTCATTTCGCAGCATCATAAGCAACGTTGTCTGCATTCAGAATACCATCGAAAAAGAAGGGCGCAAAAATCAACCAGGCGACATGCCGACCCATACTGTCATACCAGGCGCACTCATATGATATTCGATAGTATTATGAAAGTTTTCTGCATTCCAATAAACACAATTATACCGGTTAACGTGGCCGTTCAGTTAAAAATTGCTTTCGTGGGACCAAAATGACTTCGTCAGCTAAGTCCAAATCATCATCGAGACGCTGTAGCCATTTTTCACAAAATTCAACCTTGCGATCATAGTCAGCCTCATTCAGAGCATGAATTAACGTCCGTCTAAAAGGTTTTAGACCCAGACTTTTTACAATTCGGAACACAGTCCATTTGCTGATGCCGGTTTCAATAGTACACCGTCGAATTGACTTTGTCGGACTATTGTCAGAATGACAAGAAATACCAGCTATCGCAGCATCACCAGATACCGTCGGTAGTGTCTCTGTTCGGAACAATTCAGCTACAGAACCTGTTAGATCTTCCTTTTTATTAATTGAAGCAATAATTCTATGATATGGAGGCTGTGAAAACGAATGCCGGGACCATTGTCGAACAACTTCACGACTATTTTGGTTAACTGGATACAGTCTTACTGCAGTTATTCAATCAGCCAAATAAAGTAGAGTATTAAAAATTTTGCTATACGAGATATTTATTATATGTTCGGTTATAATTACTGAAAGTATGAGGGTTGCAAGTATATTATGTCAGACCCAGAAGTATACTATTTGTATCTTTTTTGGTGTCAGACCTTTTTGGAATCATACCTTTTAGCGAGTTTATCTTTTATTGAGTCTTATCTTTTATCGAGTCGTATATCTTTTATCGTTTCTTATAACTTTTATCCAGTCGTATACATCTTTTATCCAGTCTTGTCTTTTATCGAGGCATATATCTTTTATCGAGACATATCTTTTATCGAGTCATACATTTTATCGAGTCATATCTTTTATCAAGTCTTATCTTTCATCGTTTCTTACCTTTTATCGAGTCTTAGCTTTTGTCGAGTCTTATCTTTGATCGAGTCTAATATCTTTAATCGAGTCTTTTTGCAAGTCGTATGTCTTTTATCGGGTCTTATACCTTTTATCAAGTCGCATATCTTTGATCTTGTCTTATATGTCTTATAAAGTCTTATATCTTTTATGGAGTCTTTATATCTTTTATCGCGACATATATTTTATAGCATCATACCAATTATCGAGTAGTATCCCTTTTTATCGAGTCATACCTTTTATCGAGCTTTATCTTTTATCGGGTCTTATGTTTTATCGAGTCGTACATCTTTCATCGGTTCTTATAACTTTTATCGAGTCCTACTATATATTTTATCGTCTCTTACAATTTTATCGAGTCTTTGTCTTTTTTCGAATCTTATACATTTTATCGAGTCTCATATCTCTTATCGACTCGGTTTGCATTATACGAGCGTAATATCCTCATATAGCGGCCGTTGATTTCATGTGTCATGTATTTTTAGATAATGTTTTCTGCTAACAATTTTATAATACTTCCTTATCTCAAATTGGTTTTGCTTCCGCTTATAGCGGGTGGTAGCTGTAAAAGCTATGTGATACCAAGCCAAACAGTAATTAAAGTACCCTTGGCAACACAGAACGTCAGCGATATCGGATTATCAGCTGCTCACAACGAAACTGCAATAATATTCAGTGACGCAAAACGGAACACAACCACGATGCAATTAAGGAGGACAGTGCACAACAAATACATGGATTCAAATAGCAATTCCACGATGTTGTTACAGATGGCGATAAACCATGCGATCACAACTACCAAGCAACTAAAGCGAAACATGTATGAGCACACTGTTCAAAGCCCAGGTATCAAATCTTCTACGACGATGATGGAGATGCAACTGCTGACGAACGCCGGACAAAGCCAAAAACTACGACCGGAAATAGATATCGTCGTTAGAAATATTACTGCCCTTACGAAGGTGAGATAAACGAACGAAAATGCTGCATTTGTGATATAGTTTTCCCTCGTGTGAGTTATTTCTAAGTCTGTGAAACAGTGTATATGAGCCCGAAATATTGTGATGTCTATTTAGCAAAAGATAGTTTAGTTATGACATAAACGTTTAGCAAAAAATTAATTAATCGCCAGAACTTCGAACAGCAGACTAGTCAAATATTTTGCTAAATAAATTGTTTACTGCGGTTGTGAAGCATCATTAGTTGTTTATCGATGGTCACGACTATGAACACATTTTTGTACTATGTTTTAGGTGTGGATACAAATAGTGCCATCAAAGACTAGCTAAGAAATCCGAAACGACATTCAACCAACTAACCAGCCTACGGACACAATCAACTATTTAGCTTTAAAAATAGCCTTTGTACATACCTGTTCATTAATAAAGATGAAAATAGAAAATTTGGTGACCAAAATACCGTGAAATGTAAAAAACTAAACCATTTTAATGCTACAACAACGTAATACTGCGTTAATTGGCAAATTCGATACTGCGATACTCATTGTTGGTCCTCATCGGTCAAACTAATCTGAATAGAAAAGTTGGCACATCGAGACGAAGACAGACGTCGATTGGAATAACACTCGGACACCGATCGACGTCTTCATGCGCGTCTGCCCACCGACAGCAAAATGCTTAGAAAACACGTTCCATTTTTAAAAGCCCCAAAATTTCAGCATCAAAGTAACAGTTGTATAGTATGAACATTTATAAATAATGGGTTGAAAAATATCTAATTAAGACACCATCAAAATACACCATTACAACTATTGCATATAGCACCATTATAGGCTATAGCAACCGTGAGTTCGGACCGGGAAAACTCAGGCGGCAGAACGACTGCCTTGGCTGTAAACGGTAGAATATCGTGGGGGCAATCGTATAAGGAAACTGCCTCTACAGTAACGCACAATTATTGAAGCAAGTTTGCAGGAAAGACCAGCTTAGGCTTCGGGAGGCAACTGTTCGCCGACATACTCTTAGTCTAAACCATATATAATATGTGGATCTTAGACTGAAAGTTAGGGTAAGGAAAACGGTATACAGTGTTCTCCGCTTATTGGACTACGGGTGAGGCTTTCCCTATACCAGTGCTGATTGTGGACTTAAAAATTTCCTTAGACCAACCTTTCAGACAGGCTGCGCCTCACATCCGTTCGTGGTCGAAAAGCACACATAGGTACGCACTACTCAAAACTACTGTACTTATAACAACAATAGTTGGCTGGGTTGCGAAGCCATCCACTTATAATATTGGAGGCCCGATACTGCGTCTTACTGGGGACATCCTTCTGTGTTGAGATGTGCGAGCTTAATTTTGGTTTTCTAAGTTGTTGTGCCAACAGGTCCCTATCGGATCCCCTCTCCTGGAGTGGCTGAAAGGTGCAAAACGAGGCCCTTAGAGCCGGCTTTAATGGCATGTCCCTATTTTTGCCCATTATTTTTTCAGTTTACATCACACGCTGTATCACGTCAACTATGGCGTCAACGTCTCGTAACGCGCTATCATATTCTCGCCGTCAGTATGATCGCACTTTCGTTAACAGCGTTCGCTGCAAACTTATCAATTGTATTAATTTCGTGTTGTATTCGTGGGCCGTCGTCGATTACACTCAAACTAACGTTCGCACTTGCCGGTGCCGACTGTTGGTCAACAGCCCTAATTGCACTCAGTCTCTTTTTTAACAGCTATCTCTATATTGTGAAAGTTAAGTATTTTTATTCATTATTTATTAACGAAAATACATCTCTGATGACCTGTTTAAATTTTACAGACAGAACCGTCCTTGTAACCAAAATAGAACATAAGAGGCAAGCTCCATAAAAGTTTGACGTGCACCGTTCTTAGTTAATTTGACCGATCCTACTTCCTGTTCATTCAACCAAACAGTAAATAAGATTTTATCTTTAACAAAAGTATCTGAGCAAAGCAACTAACTAAATGTTTTCAGTAGTTCAAATAGCATTTACAATACTGGAATATGTTTTGACAGTGAAAATTTTATTTGCCCTTCAGTGTACACTCCACTGCTTTTTATATATACATAATTAATGTGCATGCTGTTTACTATGTGCTTGTCTATAGATAAAAATCTGAGGAAACAAGGCGCAGTAGGCTCAAAAAAATCTGGGCGACGGCCACAGTACAATGGAAAAATTTGAGATAGAAACCATTAGCTGTAAAATGAATTGGCAAAAAATCCAATCAATTATTTGTTGACCGATCAATTAATTTTAATTGCAACAACAACCAATCAAATATTGTAATTAATTGCAATTATTTACACTCAGTGTGCATCATTAGGCACAACTTTAAGCATCAGAAAATGAACGCTCAAATCAACTGTAAACGGTGCAACAATGATGTTAGTAGACAATGTTGACGGATCATCCTCACAGGTAACAGTGAGCGAAAACGTGTACATAGAATACATCAACAACAACAACAACAAAGTTGACTGTGATGATCATGCAAAAATTTAAGTGCAGACTGTAAAGCTACAACCAATCAATTAAGCTATAAACACAGCTTATATATTATCGATGCTAACATCATCGATTTGCTGTATAAAAGGTTGAATTGCAAATTATTTCTATTTTCTGTGCGTTTTTATTGATATAACGTTATATACTAGGTGTTAAATACAAAACACAAATATGTATCGTAGACTAGAATTTACGACGATAGTTCGGTATTGAGAACCATAGTCATGGGTATGAGGGAAGGGACATAGGCATAGGTTGCTGCAGTATGGTCATGGCTCCAGCTAGGCTGGGTCCCGTATATATATACTAATATATAATATATAATATAATATATAATATATATATAATATATAATGTATAATATATAATACAGCATATATATATAATGTATAATATATCTATATTTGTTTAACACATTATCGCATATTTCTTGAACACATGTAATTCCCACGGTACCAAGAACAGAAACACGTAGAAATATAAGCATTGATCACAGTATGTGGCTGCTTTGCTCCTTATGTATTTTTCTTTACCTAGCTTTGCGTCCAATTACATTGTTCAATTAATTGGAATCCAATCAATCACATAATTGGGAAATCCCGATCAATCTATTAATTAGGCCAATTGCAATAAACTTTTCTTAATCTCATTTTTACATCCTCTGGTGGTGACTGGACGTAGTACCATTTTACAACCCCTGTACGGTTATGTCCATGCTGTTTGCCATGTGTTTATATATATAGTGAAATGCTTGACCAGCTTGGTTAGATTTTTGGGGTGCAGCCTACACGTCCGTCCGCCAAATATATTTACCTATATACACATATCCGTAATGGACCAGGTGAGTAAATTTCTGGGGAAGCCAGATATATTTAAATATATTTGTCTCAAATTTCACAAAGTGGAATGCGATACAATAGATAATAGATAATTTGTAAAACGTGTGTATATCATATATATACAATAAATTTTTTAGAAGTCCGTCTTCCGAAATGGACCTGCATCATTTTGGTTCAAGAAATGCTACGACTCAGCGCAATTATAACGTCGGTTTTGCATCTTCTTCTGTTAGCATTCAATCATCATATATCGATTGCGTATCCGTACAAAGTCGAGTTTCTACTGCGACCGCTATTTTTGCACAGCGCAATGGCACTTTCCTGGCTATTGCCACCTATCGGCTTCCTCATCGTGTTCTCAAGCTATAGTGGTAAGACGGAAGGATTCGTAAGGTTGTGCAAGACTCAATCTTTTCCACACTTATCCGGGTGAACCTTTTATTAAAAATCTTACCTAAGATGGGTTTGATTAGATGTATACATTTTCATTACTATAATAATAAATCTGGGATGTTGCGAAATACACATTAGTAACTAAATACGGGATTTCGCGCCCTGTGTTTAATATTAGTTAATGGGATGTCATGTCATAGGCTTATTACCAAATAAGGGATATCATACCCTACCACCATTCCAATCTAATCATTGACTAATGGATCCCAACTAGTTTGAAGTATATGATTGGTCATAGTTATTGCACCACTGATTTCCATGTACCATCATCCAAAGATAGGAGTGGAGTGGAGCATTAATGTAAGTTAAAAGACCGACTATTCCTGTAACGATTATAATTATGATTGGTTTTTACTAAATATTAATAACGAATTATCATTAGTTCATAACGAACCCTTGACTAAGAGTGTAGACACTCATGGTACACTATATTATGTGCGTTGTAGGAGGACACGGTTTATTTTTGCTATAGTTGGCCCACTTTTTTCGGGGGATGGAGTTTGCCAATTTTGTACTGTCACCCAACTTTTGTCCTGTCTTTCCCACCCGTGTTTAATTCTCCAAACTCTCGATCC
>JASANE010005788.1:0-49119 GCA_030248225.1 Trileptium ribeirensis | reverse complement strand
CGCTGGTAGAGAATATTTCTTAAAGTTATACAACTTACCAGTGTGGCGAGCACTGGTAAACTTGATAATTTAGAGTTGGACTTATATTTTCCGAGAAATTTCCTCAATTGCTGTTCGCTTTCGAGCGAGCAGCCACATTTTTTCTGTAGTCCTCATTCGTGAGGACGGTCGTGACGGGTGTCCGTCACGGCCAGTTATTTCTATAAAAATTTGTGACTAACTCTGCGGTCCTACCGCTCGGGGTGGGGCAATTCCTACGTAGATGCTCAGTCTGGGTTCGGCGAGGGAGTCGTACCGTCCTTAAATTCCCTGCAGATAGAGCATGGCAAGGGTTCACCATGCTCACGTTCTGTGCCTATAAAAATCTCATTTCGCGTGCGTAAAAATCCCTAAAATTCCCTCTAAAACATGTCAAATACGTTACTCGATACCGATCATACTTCCAACCTAAATGCACAAAATTACAACAAAACATGACAAGCAAAATACATAAATCCCTGGCCAAACAAAGGCGCTTTTATGGCCTGACCAGTTGAATAACATAGTACAATCATGGTACAAAATAAGCATTTTACGGTATACAATGACAATATGGCCGCCTACTATACAACGAGTGACCTAAATACGGTACAAAATTTTAGACATGTGCATATCCGGTTAACAATTCATCCCAATCAGACTGATAGCTGATGTACCTGAAAATGCATGTGAACAACAATAACGGTTTCACTGATACACGGCTATGTAATACAAGCATGGTAACATATCGAAAATGTGCCTTTATGGCCATCAAACGGATAGCAATAACAATGATAGCGATACGTAACTCAAATATATATATGTATATACGATAATGCCTTTATGGCCAATGATACGACATAAAAATCATGACATTGTCACTAGGTACATATATCGAGGCGTGCCATCGGGGCACTACAACAGATGGATACAAAGAACTGTGTATACGGTTATGTTTTCTCGACGAATATCCATCCCTAAAATAACTATAACGATACCCATTTCGATCAAAACGTCGTCGGCGGTGCGGGCCGAAATACTGAAAATACGAGTCGGTTACATAGCGGGACTCTTTGGATCTGATTATTCCATTTTCTTATATATAGATATATGGTGCGATTGAGTTTATTCCAATTACGTACGTATATACCTTGATTTTGATTCTGTTCCACTTTTCTACATATATATATATATCCGATGATTTCCGATCGATCGTAATTATGTGCTTACATAACCTTATTGCTCTTGCGAGTTATTTCAATTATTAATTTACGTATATACTGCGGTTCAGGATTTGTGCCAGTTAGGCGATCTTCTATGAGGTGACAACAGGGTTTTACGGTCGACGGGTATATATGGAGAAGCTCAATTTACATATTTGTTTGCGTTCAGAGGAGGTTAATTGGTTCTGCTTACATAAATGTACGTATTATAGGGCGAAGGTGGGTTCCGTACCCTTTTGGGCGATTCCTGTCGGGTGTTCCGGGTTGGGGAGAAACTGGTGACAGAATTCAGAAATGTTGACCACGGTACACGTGGTCATGATTATTGGGGAACTCGATTAAATGTTGACCATTACGCTATGGTCGGGATTTTTTAGTAGTCGAATAAATGTTGTCCATTACACTGTGGACGGGATTTTTTTGTATTCGGAAAAATGTTGTCCATTATACTGTGGACGGGATTTTTTGTATTCGGAAAAATGTTGTCCATTATACTGTGGACATAATTATTGGTGGTCGGAAAAATGTTGACCATGGCACTGTGGTCAGATTTATTTTTGTTCGAAAAAATGTTAACCATTGGGTGTGGTCAGATTTATTTTAAATGTTGACCATTGTCGTGTGGTCAGGATTTTCGTAAAAGTTGACCATTGCTATGTGGTCAAGATTATAGGTTTTCGATAAAAGTTGGCCATTAGGCTGTGGTCAGGATTATCCACCTCGTAACGATCCGTAAGGATCTGTTACATATACAATGATGCAGTTCCAATACAACCAAACAAAAGAAAAGTTTAACTTAGCAAATTACCTTGTGAAACGCAAGTAGGAGACATATATAATTTCAGTAGGAATTTTTTATCTTAACCCTGCGGAGTTTATTAACAAAATAAAGCCACCTCGATGCTTGTAGCAGCTATTTTACATATCCGGAACTGTGCCGGGTATGTTAGAATTAAATCGGTCCAACTCGGTAACAAAGTATGGATGATTTAGAAGTAATTAGCTGTAATAAATTGCGTCAAGCAGCAACCAGTGCGCTTGTAAACTTTGAAGTACAGTCAGTGCAGTCAGTCTACATTGAAGTAAAGTAACATATCTGCAACGCAGCCAGAAACTGTGTTCTTGGCAATAAACTGGATTTATGAAACTGTGTGAGCAGTGTCACAGTTTGTTTCATTTATAGCATTCTGGTCAGAAAGCTATCATCATTATCATCTAGCTGACGGGTAGTGATTGCACACTGCTAACCTAAACTATGTGTATGATAACTGATCATAAATTCATAGTATACCTTCTTATATTTTCTTTTGGAACCATAAAAACCAATAATTTAAAGTTTCCTACAGAATAACATGTAAAAAACGTATGTGTAGTAAATTGAGGCGATTGGAGGCAGAACGAAAGTGTTTAGTCTACGCTCCATGCAAGCCTGTACTTATAAGTACATTCAATTTGATGCAACTTGCGTAAAGCTGTATAGTGGGATTTTTTCTGTGGGGTCAAAAAACCGACATATTGATCGATAAATAAACATTATTAGCTTCCTCAGTCTTTTCAAGGTTCAGGAGAGGCAATAGTTGCATTTCAATATATTAAGTTTAATGTAAAAGTTATTAATTTAATACATTTTAAATCCACTGTACTGTCATTTCTTCCTTCATCTGTTTTACTATATATAAGTTTTGAAGACCAGGTTCCGGATCCGGTTTAAATGGACAGTTGCCGTTGCTGGTTCCGGTTTAAGGACATATTGATTGATAAATAAACATTATTAGCTTCCTCAGTCTCTTCAAGCTTCCAGAGAGGCAATAATTCCATCGCAATATATTAGTTTAATGTAAAATTATATATTTAATGCATTTTAAATCGACTGTACCTTCATTTCTTCATTCATCTGTTTTACTATATATAAGTTTCGAAGACTTTAAACAGACAGTTCCCGTTGCTAGTTCAGGTTTCGGTTATTCACTGGTATCTAGACACCAGCAGAAATACATCATTCGTTGTCGGCTGTTCTAGATGGCTTTAGGGTCGCCGAGGTTTTGCATTTTTCAACGGGTTCAGGGTTCCAGAAGTTGTAGGATGGTATATGCATCAAATACAGTATGTTGCAGGTAATTACACAAAATGATAACCTATAAATACTACCACAATCGATCCGTTACAATTTTCGGGACACTTATTTTTAATGAACATTTATGTGGAATAGAGAAGTTTCAAAATTTGATTGTCATTGTCCATTTTTGCAGTATTGCGTTACTTTTTGTTTGAAAAATTTTCATTTTCACAGTTAGTATTGGTTTGTGGCTGAAAAGTTTGAATATAGTACGCACCTTCAAGTTATTTGAATTAGGAAAAGAAATGCATCAGATTTTATGCTAAAAATTTGAACGGGTCACCACACTATAAGTTTCGTGTGCGCTACAGTGTTTGAAGAAATGTACGCACTGTATGAGACTGTGCCATATTTACTCATAACTAGAATAGGTATAGTACCGTCCGGAAATTACCTCTGCTCGCTGTATCGCAATGCGACAATCATCTCTGGCACGTACTGTAGATGTTTGGATATTCCATCTTTGCAAACTATTGAAAGAATTGGTTGGTCTTGAAGAGGTAGCTTTTGTTTTTGTACGGTTTGTGAATTGTATTATTGCGATACACAAATATTTTGTGCAGTCGCACAACAGACTATATATATCGTAATTGAATAAGCTGACTGAGCAGCATTTTGCAGTTAATATTATGGCGAATCCAAGTTTATTGCCTACCTATAAATTTATATTGCAACTTTAGCTTATATAGTTTTGAATAACTTGCTTGAAACTTAAGTATGCATTGAGCTCAAAATATGAGATCACAATATGATTTCTCCAAACATGGTGAAATTTTATCTCCGCCCTTCCTAGTCCAAGGCGTCCTCCTATGTACCCCACCCCCCGCAATTTATCACCCCCTTTTCGAATTTTAGCGTCAAAATTTTCTACAAAACGCTCATTTTTTGCAGTTTTTGCAAAAAAAATTTTGAGTCTCTGACTCATTCTAATCCTAGCATCGGCATAAGTTTTTTAAGAAATGAAGATTCACCATAAGGTGTTACGGGCTGTAAACGCATATTTCATATGTAGATTTTCTTCTCCAAACCGTGGGGTTAGGGGGCTGCCCAGCTTTTCGGCTACACCACCCGCCTTGCCCGCCCTTCTCATACCCCCCACCCCCACGAAAATTTTTTAGTTCCAATTTTCAAAGCTTCTGTGTTGAGCGTGTGAGGATGCCTTAAGATTCATAATTTTACATGAGGTGTTTGCAGGGTTATGTTAATTTAACCGTTTTTACAGACGTGTTCCAATCCTAATTTATTGTAAATTAACCGCTGCACAGATAGATTTTTTGCGGCATATCAGTATTAACACCAAGGTCAGAAAAATTCAGTGGGTGAAACGAACGTAGCGCAAAATTTCGCCGGTGTCCGTTTCTAGCTTTTTCAGTTACACACATAACATCAACTTTGCTTAGGCCGATTGACTCGCTCGATCGCTCATTCAAAAGCTTAAAATCTCTATTTATGCCCATTAGTTAGACGCGAAAATGGAAAACTATTCAGGTCGTAAAAGACGGTCGAATGGACTTGGATTGTAGCAAAGGATGTGACAATTCATAATCTTGTTTGTATCTCAACAACCTGTGCAGATATTTTGCCAAATCAGGTTTATTTTTCATTAGGTTCTATAAAACAGTAATTAAAAAAAACTTTTGCTGTAATTTAACCCTTGGGTTCAGAATTTGGGTCCGAGAGACCCAAGATGCACGAAAATGGGAATATATCCTGAACCGCTTTAGGTTTATAAAAGATATTGGACTCATTTTGTAGTGCAATTCGTTCTCTATGTACCTGGAGATGATGTACCGCGTTTTGATTATTTACTCTGTGTGGGAGTATGTGGTCTCGTTTTGTAGATCAATTCACCATTTAACCTCATAGGTATATATATATATAAACTGAAGATGATGCATCGCTGTTTTGAATATTTACGCTGCATGGTCGGGTCAAAATGGGTTTTTGAATGTGCCCTAGAGGGAGGCCCAAAATACACGAAAATGTCAGTAGTAATTCCATAGCCGTTCGAGCTGTGTGAGTGTTTTTGGTTCATTCTGTAGATAATACGCCAATGACCTTCTATGTAACTATAATTGACGCATCGCTATTGACTTTATTTACAAGTAACAGTTACAGTGTTGAATTAAATTGGGTTTTCGGAAGGGCTCAAAAGACCTAAAATACGCGAAAACGGCAGTATCTCCATAACCACTACATATATATATATGTAGTGGAATAACCGGAACCGAAATTTACCGGAACCGTCCATTTAAACCGGATCCGGAACCTGGTCTTCGAAATTTATATATAGTAAAACAGACCATGGAAGAAATGAAGGAATAGTGGATTTAAAATGCATTAAAAATAACTTTTACATTAAACTTAATGTTTATTTATTGATCAAATATGTCGATTTTTGGACACCCAGAACAAAAAATGCCTTCCACTATACACCATTGCGTATACTGCGCCAAATCGAATATGCTTACAAAGCTTGGAGCGTAGAATACACACTTTCGCTCTGTGTCCCGTCGCCTTCCTTTACTACACATACGTTTGTTACATGTTCTTCTGTAGGAAATTTGAAATTATTGGTTTATATGATTCTAAGAGAAAATAATAGATAGAAGGTAATTTTCTGATCAGTGGTCAGGGTCATTGTTTAAGCTAGGGCCCGTAAGTTTTAGACAAACGGTGCCCGTAAGTTAGATGATAATGATGATAACTTTCCAATCAGAATCCTATAAATGAGACACACTGTGATGCTGCTCGCACAGTTTCAATAAATACAGTTCATTGCTAAGAAAGCAGTTTTAGCTGCGTTGCAGATAACGTTAGTTTACTTCAATTTAGACTCATTTACTACGAGCGCACTGGCGGGTGCTTGACGCAATTTACGTTGCGTCAAGCATTCCCTAAGTACTTCTGCGTAAGCCATACTCTGTTACCGAGTTTGACCGGTTTAATTGAAAGGTACACCACAGACTTCTGGATGTGCAAAATAGCTGCTACAAGCATCGACGTGGCTTTGATTTGTTAACAAACTCCTGCATGTTATTATGAAAAATTCCAACTGAAATTATGTGCCCTACTTACGTTTCAAACGTCAAATTGCTTAGTTAATCTTTTCTTTTGCTTGGTTGTATCGGAGCTTGATCATTGTATAATATATATTATATAATTTTGGATTACAGGGTGAAGCAAAAAACGTGAAAAATTTCAAACAAAATTTTTAAACCGGAATTCCGGTTCCGGTATGGTTTTTGCCCTTTGCCGGAACCGCAACCGGAACACGATTTTCGCCGGAACCGGAATTCCGGTTACTCCCTGATATATATATATGTGTATGGACATTAATTTATCTTATTTTGTAGTGCACTTCATCCCATATGAACATACACATTGTATGTCCCAAGAGAGCAATAAGCGCTTATATATCATCAACTTTTAATAAGCGTGTATATATCATCTACTGCTAAAGCGATGCAAGCTATGCACCTCTCTCTAAATTACATATTCGATACTCAGAATTCACTATGGCGATGAGACAAGCTATAAGCTAACCTAAAAAATAGCGTTAGTGTACAATTAGATATTTATTTTGCATTTTGTAGAAATTAAATGGTATCTATCGTATGTATTTTGTAGGAATTATATGGTATTTATCATCTACTTTAAGGTAGCAACCGAAGAAGCCAAGGTGGTTCCGGTCTTTCGTGCTACAATTGCGGTCAAACTGGCCACATAAGTCGTGAATGCCCGTCTAATAGTGGGGGCGGCGGTGGAAATGGGTGTTTCAATTGTGGCGAGGCTGGCCATTTTAGTCGCGAATGCCCTAAAGGCAGTGGTGGAGGTAGAGGACGTGGAGGTTTGTTTACACACCTAATTGGTTACTGCAACTGAAATTTTTTATAAAGGTAAATATTACAGGTCACTGCGTGCTACCGTATTTTGCCGTAGAATGCTACCTATTGTCGCTTTGTCACTACATAGAGATTTAAATTTTTAGATTTATTCAAAAACGGTCTACTACATCACTGAGCCGTCGGCGATGCATATTTGTCTTGTTTGACGCCGAAATTTCTTCAAAGTTTCGCACACAGCATTGCACTTGTCTTTGTCGACCAAAAATGTCTGGACATGAGTTTGCTCAGTGAAATAATGCGTTATAGAGGCCTTTGGATAAATAGAGATCATGCTCTTATTCCGGACGTCTAGTGTTTAAAATATTTCTACCATTTTATTGCAAATTTTCAAAGACGATGACGTATCCCGGCGTTATTATGCTTTAGGACGCGGTGGTCGTGGAGGAGGAAGAGGTATGGGTCGTGGCGGTTTCGGTGGAAGAAATTTTGATTTGAGTAAGTTTAATATTGTTTTATTTCCGACATCTTTGCATCTGGAGTTAACGCAAATTGAAATTGAAGATATTTGTTATTCTTGTCAAAGATCATGAAGTAGTTTGATAAATTGCGTTTGGGTATAAACAAGTACTTTTTTCCATTGTTTCACTTCACTTCACCTAGAGCATTAGATACGGTACGGCATTGTTGACGATCTCACTGTAGCTGACCATGACAGATCCTTCTCAAACACAGGAACTATTTCGGCGTTACACCAGTTTGTGGTAGTTGCTCTGATTGCCATATATCGGCAACGATGTTGTGGAATGCTTGTGTTGTAACACCTCCCCCGGCTTTGATCATTTCGGCGTAGACGCCATCACACCAATTTTGGGTTAGAAAACATAATGTATTGAAGCACTATAATAATTATTATATAATTGTAGTGGTTTTATTATAGGCTAGATATGGTGAAGTATTGCATATAGCTTAATGTCACGTAATTTTGTTTTCCTTAACCTTATACTCAAAGCAGTATACCAAACTGATCTGCGGAACATAGCTTACGTACACGCAGAATTATTTTCATAATATGACAAATTAGCTATCACACTAATTTTACCGCAGAAATAGAGCTGAATCTATGATTTGACCCGGACTATAGGGAACACCGAACATCGAGCGGGGCCTTCTAAAATGGTGCTCAATTTGGAAGAAATGTTTTTATCGGTACGTACGTGGTACTTGGCCAAAGTATTAAAATATACACCTCTAAAAGTGAAATTTATCAAATTTTGACAAGGTAAGTATCTCTTGCTTGTTGGGTCACATAAGACGTTGGTTTTATTGTTTTAAAGCTATATTGAATATTCCCTGTGGAACCGCACATGGGTAAATTTGCTAAATTGTAGTACCACAAATAGTCAAGTTTTGCTACTTTTTCAGTTTAGTTCGTGGTTGATAATTACCGCAAAGGTAGTGATATTTTCGTGATATGCCTCAGGTATAGTAATGGCTAGGTTTTGCGCTCAGGAGAAACAACGCTTAAATTTTTTTTGAAAGTTGTGACTGACGAATTTCAAGAATTTACATTTTTCAAAAAATTCTTAACGTTATGTTATTTGTTGATATGTTTTGTTATTATCTGTTATTATTTTGTTGTATTGTGTAAAAACAAAATTACCAAAGTTAATTTAGCCGGCTGCAGCGTACCATAGGTCTAATAACGTGGCCATTGAGCTGCTTAAAGCAGGAAGCCCAAGCAGTCAAATGGTTAAACGGGTCGGTAAGCCTATCCATTCACCTCTGACAAGTAAAAATTGCTTAGACAAAAAATTGGAAATTTTATTTTTATGGTTTGTTAAACTCTTTGTTATGGATGTAAAACAGCTGTTTTAACAACGAAGTCTTGTGTAGTAAACTCATAATGATGAGAGTGAGAGGTATAGATTTTTTACCTGATTACTCAGCGACTCGATAGCTACAAATGTTTCAAATACGGAATTTGACAGAATTGACCAATAAATGTTAGGTCTTGTTAGTTTTTCGACTGCCGCAAAAAAGCAAGTTAGTGCTGTGTAAGTTGTGCATTTGATCAAAAATTCGATCCGAAATTCTTAAAGTTTTCATGCATTTTGGGTTCCATGTGCCCACCGAAAATTCTTTTTCACCCAACCTGCAATGTAAGTAATGAGAATAGCAGCACACTATTTGCAGCTACATAGAGGATGAATTGCTCTACAGAATAAAACCAAATACACCAATACAGCTTTAGCTGTTGAAAAGATATTATTACCATTGTCGTGTATTTTCTATCTCATTGGCCGGCCCTTTTTTCGGGGGGGTGTTAGAATAGAGATTTCAATCTTTCAAATGAGCTACGCTTGAGTTAATCCGCCCTGCCGGAGTTGTGTTATGCGTGTCACCCCCAAAACACCGCAGAACGGACACCGTCGAAATGTACCAATGTGGCTAGGGAGAATTCTTCGCATCGCTCGTTTCACTCTCTCAGTATTCAAAAACGTTAATTTATAGGCGAAAGCAATGGCACTCCAGTAGCGATGATAAGCGACGAAGATCTAGACAGTGAAGTTACCGCATTAGTTGTGAATTATTTGAAGTCGAAAAGTATTGATGCGCCAAAGCAGTTGATGAAACAGTTGCCGACAAACATGGTATATATTTATAAGTCCGATTTGTTGATGTATTTTTATTGTTAATTTAGTTTACTGAAATGAAGTTGCTTATATTAGGTGTTGGAACGAAGCTTATCTACCTATATTGACTCATGTTGCTTTAGATCTTCATAAATGATTTGGCAATAGAATAGTGAATGGAAAGTCTTCCTGGTGCATTTTTCGTCCGTTTGTCAAATCCGATATCTATCTGTCTTCAACTCCTGTTTGTCAAGCCATCCTTTTTTTGGTCATGTTTCTTCTATTTGTCTTTTCCAACTAAACCTGTTGGAGTAACCGACTGGATACAAAGTTATGCTTGATCTGATTTTATCTGTCCATACAACATATCATTTTTGCATATTTATTATTTATCTCCCGGCTTCTCCAATCGCTAAAAATTTTGCCATAGGCATTAGTCTTTGCCCTCTGTTCCAGAACGGAAAGCGCCGGAATTTTGCAGCGACGAAACGCTAAAATTGTTAGTTAATGGCCTCAGAAACGATGCCAAAATTTATTGTGAAATCAATTTTTGCTGAAATTAATTTTTTGTTTAAGAAAGGGAATTCTGTAAAAAAATATTTGACAAGGTTTATGTCAACTGAATGTGTTTTTACAGGGAGAGAGGAACCCACAAAATTTTGGCAGAACCACAATCGAAGGCACACGTTTTCTTTCCAGGGGCTCTCACTCCTCTCTCCACTTTGGAGAAGTTAGTTATTTACTCAACTTTTAGATGGCTCAGCTTCATTTTACATAAAATTTTTTTACGAATTGTCGAAATTAAAGTAGTAGTAAAGTTTTGTACAACATTTCTCTTAGGGTGATTAATTTTGATGGCGCTCCAAATATCAGGTATGCTGGGAGCCGGTTTTTTTTGGGGGGGGCAATTCGGCCACAGGAGAAAAAAAGTGAATATCAGTATCTTTCCCTTCTATATGAAGAGCCCCAGAGATATCCGCAGTTCTCCAGTATATGTTTTGCCCCCCTCAAGGTTGGCCCGCGGCACACAAGATATTTGGTTTTGATGGGATACAAGTGCCATCAAAAATAATCGTCCTAACAAAAAGGTTATAATAAAACCTAATAGTGTCCGTCCTGTCATTGTTAACAGAAGACAGCTACACATACTTCCAAGTAACAAGTAACAAGGTCTTTTCCAGACAAGTGATGGTGTGCCTATATATAGTCACCTGATTTTGGTGTCTGCAGGGATTCCTTATCAGGATATGACCAAACCGTGCTGATTATTTGCTGTTTTAGTATCGTATATAGTGGCATGTGAGCACCACAAATTTTTGAATTTCCACATTCGTTTAAACGGTTGTGTTTTGTGACACCGTGAATAATTCTCCGGCTAAGCTTAATATTACTGCCTTAATTTCGAAAAATCGTTAGTAAAATGGTGCGCGAGGGTCTGAAATTCGCGTCTTCAATGAATAACTGGTTCCTCCGACGTGGATGGCGTTGCGTTCCAGGGAAAAACAACCAATATACTCCCTGCCCCCAAAAGATTGAGTTTAAGGTAATAAAGTGTGCCTCTGAATTTTTGTTAGCTCATGTGTATCAGAAAATTTGAAAAAAAATTGATGTAAGAATATGGTCACATACTAGACTGGATTTTTCTGTGGATTAGGGTTCAGTCGTATATTCTAGATCCTAGACCCTCACGTCCGTTAATCGACGGCTGGCGATCCTAATCTGTCCTGCCTACACAATTTGTCCCCCCCCCAAAAAAAATTGACATTGCAAAATTTGCAAACAGTTCAGTCGTTTGCTGTCCTTTTGCAGATGTTTAATTCTGACTGTGGTCTATAGCATCGAGACCTTAAAATTTATTGCCTTTCCGGGGATTCCAAACAATGCATTATGATTACTAACTAAATTGGGAATAAAAAACTTATAGCATTGCAGATCACTTTTGATCACATTTCTTTACGATGTTTTTGAAAGTATGTGCTACGGTAATTTTGGTGGTCACCAATCGGCCGCATAGATTTGATTGAAAATTTTATTTTTCCAATTTTTTGTATTTGGAGATTTTCTATAACAAAATTCTGGGGAAGCTCTGATGGTTTGTGCTGACCCTCGAGGTTGGGGGTCCATTTAGGCGGGATGTTTAGCACCGAAAAATAGCTCATTATATACTTAATACTGCAATAAGTGCAATGTAATAGATATATAACATCATAACGGAGAGCTAAAAGCCGCAATGCACCGTATATAGGCAAATTGAATCACAAAACCATGTTATTTTAAAACTAAAACAGCAGGTGGATAAATAAACTTATAGGGTTGTTACTCTCAGTGCCTCAAATTATATATTGATGTTTATATGTTTTTTAGGATTCGCTTGTTGCTAGTAACCATGACCTGGCGTCTCTTTTGAAGATGACAATGTAAGTTTTCGATATATGCGTTCAGTTAAACATGGCTCCTTAAAAACTTAATTACATTCTTAGTGTGGTGAATGAAACCAGCGAGGCAAAGACTTCATAATAGCCTAAACAGTGGTGAAATATGGCAATACTAGTTATTTGAGTTTTAGATGAACACGCGTAACTCAGCTTTGGGTGGGCGCATTGATTAGCGTAATAGCTCATTTGAAGAATTGTTAGTTAGACGTGAAGTACCGATTGCAACATCTTCCTGAAAAGCGTGCCGATGGAGTTTCTTCGCGAAGGTACCCGCAAAAACACGATATTTATTGTGTCTTGGCAACTGATGCAAGTATCTGAGTCAAGTCAAGCTCATATTGTAAGGCAAATAAGCCACTATAAGACAATATATCATTCTTTTTTGCGCGGCTATTTCTTGACGTAGGATTATTGGTGACAAGGATTTTTAGTTGGGTCCGTGAGATACGTAACACGAAAACAACAATATCTTTCAACCGCTCAATCTATCTGAGTGTTCGGTGTTATTGGCTCCATTTTGTATTGAAATTTATTGTCTAACTACCAGCACATTATGAGCCCCAAAATGCGCAATAACCGGGTATATTTCAAAAACTATTCAAGCAAAACTGCTGATATTCTGTTTATTTTTGTAAGTTTGTACACAATAAAGTGTGTGTATTACGTTACATATTCAACACTCAGAATTTATCATGTCGGCAACAAGACAAGCTAGTAGCATATATTAATAACAATAAAAATGTGCAATATTTTACACTCCTCTACTCAGAAGCTGCGTCTGTGACTTCAGAACAGTCATGCAACTGGTTGTTTACTTCGTATGCGCCTGAAAATGCCAATCATTTTTGCAATTCCAAATATAAATTCGACCGCTCAGTAGGTCCTTAAATAAACACTTTAATTCCAAAAGCAATGTACAGTCTGTGACGGCATATTAATCTTTTCACAGCGAGAAGAAATCAAATAGAAGATGTTACTGTACGATCAGCAGTGAGGAATAACTGTTTTATTTGACGAAATTTGTGATGTAGGTGCAAATAGTGAACTGGCCGAATTTTTCATCAGATAGTGAACTGGCAGAAAACAAAAACAACCGAAAACCCAGTGACGATGGCGAAAAGTAATGAAGAGCAAGTCAAAAAATTCTACACTTTCTAATTTAACTTTAAATTCACAAATTATATTTGAATTCTTAGTAGTGAATGAAACGATCGTAGAGAAGACGCCTGACCAGAGTATAACTTTCGCGACAGGGTCTGGTTCTGGTATTTCTAGCCGCAACTCCACCTCGGCCTGTCCGATTGACCGTGCTATAGCTCATTCGAAAGCGAAAAATTTCCATTTCTGCTCTTTAGTTAGGTTATAAGCCCGAGTTATCATCACTACGAAAAAGCGGGCCGATGGGGCTGGGGGGTCGCTTGAGGCGTCGAAAAATGTCTTTACTTACTGTAAATTGACGACCGGCGTTGACGTCTAAGTCAAGTTAGACTTATTTTTATAGCAACTAAGGCTCTATAAGTGTATATAATGCTTTAGTACGCGGTTGTAGAATTTAGGTCAAAAGATGTTTTAGATGGCCAAAAACATGAAAACAGTAATATCTCCGCAATAGTTCGATCTATATCAGTGTTATTGGTCTCAATTTTTAGAGTAATTCATCCTCATTATATTAATAAATGCGCGCTAAACTGGTATATCTCCTTCTCTATTCAAGCAAGATGGCTGATTTTGTATGCATCTTTTGTGGATGAATACAACGGGAGTCCCACTAAATACTTTCGACGAGAAAGAGGACCACAAGAACGAGATACGCCCCATCAATATCATAAGAGTTAACAGCCAGACTAGAGCACAGACGTTTTTATTCTGCGCAAAAAAGCCCCCAAGATGGTTGTATTATAGCTAATTTATTGTCAACGTTTAGATCGCGCAAACGTAAACCAAACGACGCTGGTACACCGCAGAACCAGAAAAAGAAAAAATTCGGTAAGGTTATTGAGCGAAGCGTTTTTATTTTCTGTCTGGGATTAAAAAGGTCGATGTCCGTCCGTTCGTCAGTTCGTTCGGTCCGACGGATCTCAAGAACCACTGAACCGATTTTAAAAAACTTTTTTTGTTTGAAAGCCTATCATGTCAGAGTGTGCACCTGATATTTGGGATTAAAAAATTTTGAGTCGTTAATTAGTAATTAGCTGATTAGTTACGTACGCTTATGCAGCTAAAATAGACAATTTTGCAATATTTGTGTTATTTATTGAAATAGAATCGTTTCGATCAAACCATTATAGGTTTTTGGGTCGAAGAATTCAAATATAATATTTTTACCAATGATAAAGCCCTATGCAATGTAGTTATTTGAAGAACCTAAAATTGAGTACATTCGTAATGCCACAGCCCAAGCTCCGCTCACAAATGTAGTTCCACTACCGACTAGTGAATAATTACGCGGGCACTTGTTAAATGTAATTTAAAGGGTTAAATGCTTTGACTTATGGAAATAAAAAAAATGGTTAATTACGAAGAAAGATTTTTTTATGTTTTTTACAGCTTTTTCAGTACGAAATTATAGAGTCGGAATAATAAAATCAACACTATTCGCTTTGAGTGTAGACTAGTCAATTTAGCTTCGTTTCTTCTCGTGTTGCTAGACATTTAACGGAGTTTATTCATTAGGAATCGTGAGAAAATTTTGGTCATTGAGCGTTGATTGCTCCGCGCGTCTACAGTTTCGACAGTTTCGGAGTCATTTAGCTAAAATGGGATTTGCTAATAAATATAATCCATTGCAACACCTTGCCAGGACAACGGTTTTTGTACTCGCGGTACCATGTACTGATTAACAAGATTTTACAAAGGCTTTTAGGCACCGCAATTACGCTAGCAATTCTCACAGAAATAATGTGAAATATTCTAAATGCATCGTCATATTTAAATTTTAAAGCTTTAATTTTACTGCCCTTCTCTAGTTAGCATCAAATCAAAAACCTAGCTGTGCACATCATGTTAAACAACGCTAATGCATAGTGTTTTGCTTTCAGTCTCAGTATAATTTTTATTTTGTTGATGCCCGTGCTGTTTTAGTTATACAAATAGGATCAAGTTATAGTCCTCAGATACAAATGACCTCGCTATAGCATGGCACCCAATGATACAGTTTCCTAGTGTGCTTACTTCAGTTTAAATAAATTTTATATTATCACTAATTCTCGATATAAATATTATATAAAAAGTCTTAATTCTAATTTAGTTCTAATATTGTTATTAGAGTTGCAGCCGGGTCCGGGTATTCCGGGTATTTTTCGAAGAAAAATCCGGGTCCGGGTGCGGGTATTTACCTCCAACAAATTCCGGGTCCGGGTATTCTTCCAAAGAAAATTCCGGGTCCGGGTCCGGGAATTGTAAAAATACCCGGACCAAAGTTCAACAGTGTTGCTGTTGCCATATATACGCATTGAGCAAGGGCGTTGGATCATGTAAAGCGTTGAAATGAAACAGCATTCGTTTCTTGATATTGCGTTTATACCTGATCGCGTTCGTTTGCGTGTAGCAATAATTGCGTTCTTTTGTGCAAAAAGCTAAGGTCAAAAATAAGGTGGTTAGGCCTGGCAATCGACTCCGAATGTTTTGTACCTAAGTACTATATATACGACGTATAGCACGAGAGTAACAACGCATGGTTTAGAAACCGAGACTGAAAAACCTTGTGACAGTTCGTATGTTGTTAACGCCTTGCAAAGATATGTAAACAAGCGAGTATATTTCTATTTTAGAAGCGAGCCTAGGAATTTCAGTATTCTCGCCTCTAGTAGGTGCGCATCTTCTCCATTGTTTCGACATTATGACCCTGGCTATTTTACCCCCTTACAATTTTTATTCTCTCGTCAACTTCTGGGTATTCCGGGTATTTTTGTTTCAAAATTCCGGGTCTGGGTATTTGCCTCCAACAAATTCCGGGTCCGGGTATTTCTTTCCAAAAATTCCGGGTCCGGGTCCGGGTATTTCTTTCCAAAAATTCCGGGTCCGGGTATTTCTTTCCAAAAATTCCGGGTCCGGGTCCGGGTATTTCTTTCCAAAAATTCCGGGTCCGGGTCCGGGTATTAATTTTTAACTTTTGCAACTCTAATTGTTATACAACTGAATGGGTTAATTTAAAAATTATGACTAAATTAGATCGGGCGTAAGCTTATTGTTGAGACGGTATGTGTGTTCCCTGGATCAGTAAATACGCATACTAACCTGTAACTGACGATCACCACTTTGAATATTTCGCAAATTATTGAATATGCTAAACTTTTTGATCTATTGCGTAGACTACATTTCAAAAATGGCGACAATAAGAAAACTTTCAAAAAATTATAATCAAACGCGCAGTGTCGTCTGCTGCTTTAATATTTTCTGGGTTTTACTAATGTATTTGGGTGGCGTTAACAAGATTTCTTTTTGTAAAATTTTCAGATGAGAGTAAGGTACTTTCGTAGTACGGACACCGACTTTGTCGAGTATTATAATTTGTGCTAAACCAAATTTATATATAGGTGTGCAACGCTTTCGTGATTTTAATTTTAGATATTGGTTCCAACTAATCTTTTGCCTTATAGCTGATAGTTTGGTTTTAAATACTAAACTGTATTTTACGTTTGATCCGCAAAACAACGCTCCGATTTCGATCACCGTACACCTTGAATTAAACAGCTTAAACGCTGTCGCTTAGTTATTTAGTCGAAGACTTATAATTGGGACATGCGAACCCGGCACTTAATATAATATTCGAACTTTCCTTCCAGTTGAAAGGGTTTCAAAAAATTGTTATGCTAACAATGGCTTAAAACCATTGTATGTTCGCTAATAACGCTCATGTTTGTTAAACTCATAATATATTTCGAATGATACGTTAGGTTATTGATAACATTCAGGCTTTTATTCCTGTATTTCAAAACGATTTTACGTACGATACGGGCATACACGATAGATACGTAACTGATGTTTTCCTTGATAATATCGTGGATTTGGCTAAGAGTACCAATACGAAAGTGAATTCGAATATACACAAAGTGGTCCCATTGTATTTTCAGTAACATAGTGTTGGACCCCATATTAATAACGCTAGAATGTTCGCAATATATTTTTCTTATGTTAAAAGGAATACTGAAAACCACTGTCCCCTAAATACTATTTTCACCCCATTACCTCCAGGCACAACGCGCAGACTACATAGGTTATATGGATTTCTCATTCTATATGTAGGCGTTTTTCAATAAACAAGCTATGCCGCTTGCTATGCTTTCAGATATGCCGCAGCTGTGCCATTGGACCAAACAATCTGGCGTTGATTTATTAAATTGCTTCTGGAAACCGGTCAAAGCTTCGGGAAATGGGTTCCGGCGGAGCCGAAAGGCGGGGGACCTCCTTTGCTTTTCGGCTCCCCCGCAGCCTATTTCGCCACCGCCCCTCCCCTTCGAAAATTTTGTTGACCTACTTCGATTTTTAGCCACAACATACTCAAAAACCGTTCATTTTTTACAGTTTTCGCAAACAATTTGGCGCTTTCGGGGCTGGTAACCCTACCAACAACACATTTTTTAACAAAAACGGCTTAAGTTAAGAAATAACAGCATAACACAGTTATTGTTAAAGTTATATATTGCACAAAAATAAAAAAACGATCACCCGAAAAAAATTTCGGACCCCGTTTCGCGCTGTCCCACCCCACCATCCCTTTTCGAAGAAGGAGGCCCAGTTCCATTCCTCCTGGTTCAGGAGTCTCCTGGAGAAGCCAGTATTAATTCAGCGTTCCTGTCGGGTTAAGATGAATAAATCCCACGGCAATGATTTGCCGTACACATTTAACACGGTAATTTTTGAGTGTAAATTACGTTTTGTCTGGCGTTGACATACTTCGATGCTGAGCATATCAAAATATTAAGTTTGGACTGCGACTGGAGAAAACTGCTAAAATTTTGAAACAAATATTTAGCCGGAATTACCATTGCTATTGTGGTTTTAGCCGTTTTGCCTGAAATTATAGCCTTATCTTCGCCGCAAATGAAATTGTGGTTACTGCTCACTGATATGTTATATGATGTATCTATATATATTGACCGCGCGTGAAACTCAATTATTTTGAAAATTAATTGCTAAGTTTTTTGAAAAAATTGCTAAAATGCGTTATAAATTTTTGATATTTTTCATGTATTTAACTATTTTTTAAACATCTTTTTAATTATGTTGATCGTCAGTATATTAAAGTGTCAAGGAGTGACCATAGTTATTTATGTTTCTGCGTGTGTCAAAGTTGAATGATTATAATAATTATTTGAAACATTATTGTATAGTAGAGGTACTTTATGGAGTAATTTATTGTATTACAACCCCGCCATCACGGCCACCTGTTATATTGAAGTCTGAAGATGAAATCTTAAGTGATAACATTTGTCGCTATCGATATTTGTCATCTTGTTTAAAATTTTAATTTTTTCGTCAGAAATTTGTAAAATTTGTTGTCATTCTCCAAACATTGGATGTGCTAATTATATAATGCGAAATTTGGTCATGGGAATTTTTTAGGATATATTCGTAATTTATTACTCACCAGTTGGACATATTTAAGGATTATTGAGATTATTGCTTTGTATAATAAATTAATGGTATTGATTTTAAGATTCTGATGGAGAAGATAGCAGCAAAGCCGTCACTCCGGCTCTTGTAAACGGTTTTGAGTCGTCCGGAGTAAAATTTAAAAAGGCGTCAAGCTTCGCAATGCCTAAACACCCAGGTGCCGCTCCAACGGCAGCCAAAGCTGAATCAAGTGACGACGATAGCAGTAGCGAATCCGATGAAGATGAGCAGTCACAAACGAAGCCGACGAAGAAAAATGTGCCGAAGCAGAAAGAAGCTACAAATATGGCAGCGACTGCGAAAGGTTAGTATCGCAGAATTTGAATGACTGCATAATATAGTGAGAAGGAAAAAGAAATCAACTGCATATAACCGATGCTGTATTCGAAAAGCTTACATATTAATAGACAACGTTCAAATTAAGCTTTCATTTCTAAATAAAACCATTCTCCCGTACGATAGATATATAATATCGTTTCTTGATCACAGCACTGATGCATGGTTTATTATAGCGGTTATAGCTCATGAATTCGCAGCCGGGTACTTAAATTTTATTCATTGGTTGCGTTAATCCTTGTTACATCATGTGAAGACGATTTATCTATATGTCTTAGTGTCTATGAGTAGGGGCTAAACGTACACTTTTAGATTAAGACCAGGTAGATGCGATATTGGCTATTAAAGTGATTGTGATAGAAATGTGCATGGTACATAAGCTGAAGCTGTGATATTGTACCAACATGCCAGTAATCCTTTTAGCAACTGAATAAGAGGGCAAAAGTAACCAGTCCTGTTGCAATTGCGTAGGTATGCTGTTTTTACTATTCAATTTTGACAGTTCAACAAAAATTCGGTTACAAACAGCAACTTTAGTTAGCGTTGTAAATTTTAGTAAACAGATTACTTTCTCTCGGGATTCGCGTTTGGTTTTTGTTCGTAACTTAATTATTGTCCCTGATTAGCTCCCGCTACGCGTAGTGAGCAGCACTACAGCGCAGCCAGGTTCTCGAAAGCTTGTCGAACGTTATTAATATTATTATCTGTTACGGCTATGACAACTTCATACTTATGCGCGACTAAACTTCCTGCACCCACTAACCATCCTATTTTGTAAAACCTGATGTCGAATCCACACCCGCTGTTATGTAACAAGTGGGAAAGATGTTTGAATTAGCTGCTAGTCCTGCAGTAGTGCGTCATAATTAGCCAATGATAGTTTTATTGGAATTAAATTTGAATTAAGATTTCTGGTTTTTTGCGAGCAACGTCAGTGCAAATGTGACAGCATAAAAGAAAGGATTCTGTACCGTCTCAGCCAAAAATAAGTGCAATCGAAAACGATCGAAGTCGCAGTCGGTCGAAATTTCGTTTATCCGCAATGGATCGAAATTTCGATCAATTGAAAATTATCGAAGTTTTATAAATTTGAAATTTATTTAATTACGCTAAAATCGAAATCGATCGATTATGTTGCATTTCTGGTCATGACTGTTGTTTATCCGTTTTGTTTGTGAACATAATGCTTTTTGATTCAAAAGCGATAAAATTTCGTTCACAAACAGTAAGTTTTTGTGTTCCCGAACAGAAAGTAGTTAAATTTCGTGTGCTTGATAGAGTTCGTTAACGTAATTTTGTCAAAATAACAAAATAGGATAGCCAGCTGGCGCCGGTTAAGTTTAGTTGTGCATTAGTATTTTGGCTTTATAGCTGCACAGTATCCCATGGGTAGGGCTGCGGATTTCGGTGAAACGCTCTTTAATAGTTCGCGAAAGATATGTTTTTGGTCTCAATCTTGACATCTTTAATTGCATAGCCATACTGTCTATGTCCACCATCAGACGTTTATTATACAGCATAGAACACGAATATCGGTAATAAATTTAAAAAGTTTACACGGGTACAATTTATTTTGTATTGGTACAATTTTGTACCAGTGTTAATGGTGTGTAAATCATTGTTTATTTGTAGCTGATCCGTCGGAGTCAAGCAGTGACGATAGCAGTTCGTCGGATGAAGAGTCTAATCAGGCGAAGTCTGCAACGGCCATGACTGCTACTGTTGCTCAAAAAGTTATCCCCGCTGCTAAGCCAGCTGCTGGGAGTAGTTCAGATGATGACTCTGACGATGATGATGACGAAACTACATCAAAGCCTGCAGTAGCACAAAGCAAAGTTGTTTCAAAGAAGCCACAGCAACCACAACAACAAGAAGAAGAGTCGTCTAGCAGTGATAGCGACGATGAAGAGGCAAAACGGAAACCAATAACAACGACTGCTGCAGCGGCGGTGCCCGTGAAAAAACAGCAACTTAAAGCACAACAACAAGACGATTCGAGTAGCGACAGCGACGATGAAGATAGCGATGATGAAGCCACGGTGGCACCAATAGCGGTAGCTGGAGTGACGAAGGCGGGGACGGCCAAGGCGGTGCCACGCACAACGGCGAATGAGGAGTCGTCGTCCGACTCGTCGTCTGAAGATGAATCTGGTGCTATTAACAACATGATGCCAGCCGTCCAGAGTCCGGCAGCTGGTATAGCAAGTAAGAAGAAAGCGAAAAAGAATGAAGCGTTTGCCATTATTACACAATCCCAGCCGCCGAAACTCTCGAAAAAACAAATACAGCAGCAGAAAAAAGAAACTTCGTCGTCATCAAGTGAGGATTCCAGTGACGAAGATGAAAAGCCTAAGCCGATGCCTGTGCCGGTTGCAGTTCCGGAGAAGAAGAAAAAGAAGAAAGTTGACGCTACAAAGCAGCCGCCTGCAACACCAACGTCGCCAGCGAAACAGCTACAGCAAGCGAAGAATGTAAGCGATAGTGGAAAGGCTAAGAAGAAATATAAGGGTAAATAAAAACGTTTTGAATTTTTATTTCCATTTCCGAGTTTTTGGGTTGGCATTTTGAATAGATTTGGTTGAACTTTGAATAGACGTTTTGGTTTAACTTGTCATTCGTTTTTGTTGGAATTTATGCTCAAGACAAGAGCTGTGCTCTAAAGCATTACGAGTATGCAGCATTGTGTTTTTAAGGGCTAGTTTGACTTAAATCAATATGCTATACGCATAAATAATGCGCTTGGGCGTACCGTGTTAATAGCCGCAAAATTTAAAGCATGAAAAAGAACTAAAAAATAAAATCCAATTATTGTGACAATGAATTATATTATATTCTAGTAGTTCTTGCTGGTAAAATATTTCTATAATTGGCTTTTACTGATGAAGGTGTATTTCGTATAATATGGAGCATCCATAAAGTTTAACTTGCTTTGGTTTGGTCTCCATGCTCGTATGTACACTAGTCATACACTAAGCCATTTTGTTGCTTATAGCATGGCTCACACTTCAGAGATGACCCCACCAACCGCAAACGCTTGTTACTGAACTTTGCTAAATTATTTTCGACATTTCGCTAACGAAAAAATGGCAGCGTCAAATCTAAACACCCAAAACCTTGCGCTCGAATGGTCTGGGGGATTTTCGGTGGAAATTTTCGCTGAAAGCTGCTAAAATGAATTTTTTGGTTTGCTTTTATTTCCATAGTATTTGTAGGTGCATCAACATGAGTTTCGCCCGCAGTTAGTAGTTTTATTCTGATGAGGATAAATTGCGTTAGTACTATAATAGTAGTTTGAACTATGCTTATGGAATAATATTCTGTAATATTCATTGTAAGCTCTTTATTGTCTTGTTTTGTTTTTCCTTGCGTTAATATTGAGTTTGGCGAAAATTGTTGTGTTGAAATTGAAATACTTATTGTTAAAGTTTTATTATAATTATCATTTCGCATTAATTAAACGTTTACTGATGTTCAATGTTTTTGGCGGTATCGAACCTGATGAATGGGTAGCGGCGTCGTCTTTTTCTATTTTAGGTTGTGTAATAGATAGGTTAGAAGTTTTGCGGCGGACAAGACAATAGTGGGTGGAATATTGCCTCTTCTCAACTGTTGGTTACTACAGTTTAAATAAATAAAATTATTTTTCTAATACGAGCACCCGTAATAAAACGGTAGAATCTCTATCCTTTCGTCAGGCGTTCGGCCCAAAAATTGAACATCAGAAAAATCGATATTTTTTTCAATTATTGAGTGGACTGTGACAACCAACAGTTGGATTTTTGTGTAGGCGAAGTATGCACCGCTAATGTGCTTGAGTTGTTCTTGGATGGCAAAGACATGTGCAAACTTTGATTTTTCAGTTCTGTTTTACACGAGCATTTTCAGGCACTGCTCGCTACATAATTGATCTCTGCTCGTGTAAAAAATTTTATATCTACTTTTGTTCGCTCGATGATAAGACGACAGCACATACTTATTTCGAGTATATTATGGCGCTATAAATTTGGAGACATCGAGCTGATCTGTGGTCCTTTTAACTCAAGCAGTAACTGCTCTAGTGCTTTACGTTGTTTAATACGCAGTAGTGCATTAACTTCGTTTCGTAGCGTGCGTTTGGCTGTGTATTGTTCACTCGCAATATTATGAGCCTTCAGAAGCGAAGCAACAGCTTATCGAGTGCAACTTTAACACACAACACGGTTCGTCGCGCAGTTTGTTTAACGCTAGTCAACATGTAAACTGATCCGTGAAGTAAAAGTTGAGAGTTAATTTTTTCCTTATGTCAAGTTACGGACAGAGACAGCAAATTTTTCGCAAAGAGTTCGCTAGTAGCCATTGAACACCTGTTGCTTTTTCGCGAAAGGTTAATCCACTGTATTTGCTCTGTAACTTAATATAAACTAAAGTTCGTTGAGTAGAGTTTGTTTTTGTCACTCATGTTGTGAGAAGACTTAAGGTCTGGGCAACAGGGTCCTCATAGATCAGTGGTTATCGAGCGCAACCATAACGCAAACTGCTCGGTTTGTGTTGTCATGCCAGCAAAAGCTTGTTCAACACACTTGCAAACTAATTCATGATGTAAGCGGTTAAATGCATATTAGGGAATTTTGTTACTGTAATTTGCAGGTGCACACTTTTTCTACTGTCCACTATTGCCATTCATAGCATATTGAGTATAGCAACTGCTAAATATTTGTAATATAAATGCCACTTCATTCAATAAGTGAAGCTGCCGCTCCGAGACCTGTGTCTTGGCCACCCGATTCAAGTTACAATCAATCGGAGTATTCTTTGTAAAGATAGATATGATAGTTTTACCATTTGGTCGATTCTTGTCTGGGTAATATTTTCAGCTCGTATTTCGCAGCCACGTGTGGGTATCTGGATGAACTCAGTTGTATCCGCTTGTCACAGAGCCGCCGCACACGCATTAAAAACTTGAGTCAATTACTCCAAAGCCCCAAATTAAGGTCCGGAAATTGTTTTCCTCACATAGGTGCTAAACACAGTTTCATTGTCTAAATTACACGTACTGTGAAAATTTTTTTATCACGTCGAATCAGTAGTTACAAATTGGAGGGAGAATTTTGTCCCCTAACCCGTGCCAACGCCTGGTATCAAGCGAGCTGGGTAGGTGTTGAAATTCCGACCCAAATATTGTCTGAAACAGCTTTGATAACCTAAATGTATTGCGTGTAAGGGAATGTATGTGTTGTGCGAAGTTAGTTTTGCCATATTCTACGTGTTTCCTAAACATATAACTCCATGGCCTCAGAATCCTCGATTTTGGTTGCGGCTCGATCCAGTCCGTACTGCACTGGTCGACTCACGATGAGAAACGAGCCGGGCCGCAAAACGTGCTCACATCATTTCACACGTTTAAAGAAAGAAGCAACAAAATTCAACTTGATTTTGGTCTAAATATTCCTATTTTTCGGCATCGCAGTAACAGCTACACGGTTAGAAACGTTTATAATCGTTAATAGGTTTACCTTAATTAGTAGAAACCACAAAAAGCAGCTCAATGAAGCATCTGAACATTGGAATTCGGCGTCACCTAGAAAATTTATATTATAAAATCTTTTCATGTGTAGTAAAATGTTTTTGCTACTTCTGTAGATCACGTAAACGGTATAAATGTGTGAAAAAGTATCGTTATCTAACCAGTGCCAAGCCAGTTGAGATTGTTGTCTGATAACGTATCAATGAGTACTAAATTGTGCCAAGTCAGTTGAGATTATTGTCTGATAACGTATCAATGAGTACTAAATTGTGCCAAGTCAGTTGAGATTGTTGTCTGATAACGTATCAATGAGTACTAAATTGTGCCAAGTCAGTCGAGATTTTTGTCTGATAACATATCAATGAGTACTAAATTGGCTGAATTATCGGTTTTGAAATGGATTTTTTTAGCTTTTTCTCACTGGCCGGAGTTTTCATTCAGTGATAACGGGTATAATCAACTTTAATCACATATGTACTAGTGGCGGTTATCTCACACGCCGGAGTTTTCATTCAGTTGTGACGTCTAATCGGCGTTAAATCGCGATATGTATACTGGGGGCGGGTACCATGTGCCGAGCAAACGAGCTAAGTGATTTAAAGTCACTATTAACGCTACATACCGTACATAAAAGCTGAGACCGGTTTTGTCAGACTTGCTACTCTAGCCGGTTGAATTTTGATCTGTTTTGCGCGGAGGTGTCGTCAGCAAGGCAAATTTTTAATTCAGGCGATGGCAAAGTTCTAGTCAAATTAACTGATTTTGTCTTGGTATTGTCTATTCATATAATTTTATGTATTCTTCTAGCCGCATCGATGAGTAGAGGCGATTGGTGTCAAAATCGGCTGAATCGGTTCGTGGGTTGGAGTTATATATTTCTATTTATGAGAAATTCTAAGGCTTAGCGTATTGAAGCCTTAACCTAAGTCGTTACTCCGTGGACCGATTTATCTGATTAGCTCGTCAGTGCGGTCGAATGATATATAAAAATGTTCGTTTCCGTTATCCCCCAGCCAGAATTTGGTCAATTTGGAAGATAGATTTTTTATCAATCTATTCAGCTCGATGAGGCGGTTTAGAAAATGCTCATTTTACCCAAATCCTTTTTTTTCAATTTTCTGAGGTCCCAATGGTCCCCCTTGGGAACCCAAAAATTTTTTTCTTTGGAATATGGTCATGTTACGCACCATTCGACCCGGCTTGATGATAGAAATCTATTATGTAGTTTATTGCATTCTACGTCACCGTTACAAAGTTATGAGGCCCCATGTCACCCTGTGGGGAGGCACGTTATGACGTTAGAAAAAGAACAGTTTTAGGCTTAGTATATCGAGAACGGCATAGCCTGCATTTTATTTTCGCCTCTCAGGTTGGCTTGGGCCCTCATAACTTTTTAACGGTGTAGATTTCAATAAACTACACAACAATAGATTTTTCTTATCAAGCCGAGTTGAACGGTGCCCAACATGACCATATTCCGAAGAAAAAATTCTTGAGTTCCCAAGGGAGACCATTGGGATCTTAAAAAATTGGAAAAAAATTTCGGCGGTGTGGGTAAAATGAGTATTTTCTCAATCGCCTCATCGAGCTGACTAGATTGATACCACAATCAGCTCTCTTCAAAATTGACCAAATTTGGGCTAGGGGATATCGGTAAAGAACCTATAAAAATGTATATACATTTTAGAAAATAGAAACAATTGGCAATACACAAAAAAGTCGTCATAAATATAGCTAAAATGGATAATAGCTTCTGAACCGGCTTGTCCAGCTGAATAGGATCATAGTTACTATCGTTTTATCTCGACAATCGGCTAATTGCGAGCTAAAGGAAATCTTTATTTGTAAACTAAAGGATAATTTTTATTTCTAAACACTAAACTGCAAATACTTTCAACGCTTGCAGTTCTGAGACGATTTGGCTGACAGAAGAATACCTGATAATAAGAACAATCCACAAGATTTATGGGTACAGCAGTACTTAATAGCATAGGTGAAGTACGGTGTTTACCTAATCAGAGACACAGAACAGAACCAGGCAATCTTTCCGCTTTACCAATGAAACTGTTCTTTTCTGGACCTGAGTTGTAACCTAGAAACTCTTTTCTATACATATACGCGTTACTCTTTGCTTCATGAAAAATTAATATCTATTTTGTATTTAATTTCATAGAACATTTTTGAGAGATAATAGTTGGTCGTTGCATCTGTTTGGTATTTATTTGCTCCTGTTTCGAAAATTTGTCACCTACGTTTACCGAATAGTTCTAAACTAGGCGTGTACATTCTCTATACGGCACAAGAAGGTTTTGGAAGCTAATGCTAGCTTAATATTTTCCTAAAAAGATACGGAATTTGGCAACATAATATTTAGGTTGATAGATCATTCTACATTACTCGTTACACACGCGTATGGGTGAACAACATATCCACTAGAACACTAAATACTATAAAGTTACTGCATAATTATGACAGCATTATGATGCATTATTATTATTATGATCGTAATACAATTATGCTTCTATAACGACGTCATTTACATGCCAAAAACAAACTCAAGTTTAATTTTGGTTTAAAAATTTATTTGGCTTTTAGATTTTCACAGCTTTAAGACTTTGCTTAGGATACTATAAAATTTGTCTTTCATATTGCTCTAAATTAAAGAACGAATAGTAAAACATTGCGATTATTCGTCAAGTTTAAGAATCTGACTACATTTTATTAGAAATTTTTAACGGGAGAATCTCTGTGGATAAAACTTTCGCAACGTCTAAAGACGTAACGTAGGATTCATTAGCAATACGGATATCCTTGCCCATCACTATTAATAACTGTGTTTTTGTTATTCAATTATAGTAAAACTCAATGATATAGCCAGCTCTGCGGAAGAGTCGTACCCTCGTCAGATTTTCAATATTGTCGGCTGCGGTACGGCGCGGTAGATTTCGGCCTTTCCTCTTTTACGCCAGGTTTTTTAAAAACACTGTGGATTGGCTACCATCACCATTTTCTTGGAGCGCCAAAACCATACTCCACCGAGTTTTTTGGACCACAAATCCTAGCTGTTACAAACCGGTGGAGGGGTGCCCCCCTTGTCTAACCTGTCCTCTCCCCGATTTGAACCCTTATGAATTTTGAATTGCCTTGAATGCCTCCCGATTGTACCCCCGGGTTTCCGATGGTGCGGGCAGAAGCCAGAAACTCCTCAGGTTTCTCAGACTTGTTTCCTTCCACAGATACATCCACTTGGACCACTAAATCTAGGCCACTATGTTCCTACAGAACCAAATTCAGCCATAACAGGTTCTTGGGGTCGAGCCCTGTTGTTAAATTTTCGACAATTTAATATAAAATTGTTCAACGCACCAGGAACAAGGGTGATCTGTTTTCGATAGTATAGATTTTGTGCTGAACAACCTGTATATCTGGAGTTGTAATCCAAGAACATGGTGGGAATAGTCATGTTTACGATCTATATCTTATAATGTGGCACATGAACTTGGCGAGTAAGGTGGAAATCGACCGTGACGTACTCCGGACTATAATATGAGAAACCTGATGCGTGTGACACTCGAGTCTTGGTTATCGTATTCGTACCAACCAGGGAATAACAGGAACCGTCCATTTAAACCAGAACCAAACCTGGTCTTCGGAACTTGTATACAGTAAAAAAGATGCAGACGAAATGAAAGCTTTTAAAAATTAAAAATACATTTTACATCAAACTTCATATATTGTGATGGCATTGTTGCCCTTCTGGGACTTTGAAGAGGCTCAGAAAACTAAAATATTTATTTATAGAGCAAGATGATGGTTTTTGACTCCCAGCGGAAAAATGCCTTCCGCTGTATAGGCTTGCGTTAACTCCGTCAAACTGAATGTTCTTGTAACGCATGGAGCTCAGACTACACCATTTCGTTCTGTTTCCATTCGCCTCCCTTTACTAGACAAGTTCGTTACATGTTGTTCGGTAGGAAACTTGAAAGTGTTGGTTTATATGGTTCTAAAACAAAATAAAAAGGTATACTACAATTTTCTGATCGTTGGCCAGACACATTGTTCAGGCTAGCGTTGGGCAATCAGTAACCCTCAGTTAGATAACGATTTTCTGATCGGAATGCTATAAATGAGAAACTGTGATACTGCTCGCACAGTTTCAATACATACTATTCGTTCCCAAGAAGGCAGTTCCTGGCTGCTTTGCAGATATGTTAGTTTACTCCAATATAGACTCATTACAAACTTCACAAGCGCAGTAGCTATACAATTTTAAACAAAATTTGTGAACCGTACTTCCACTTTCGGTATGGTTTTTGCCGTAACCGCAATGGGAACACGATTTTCGCCGGAACCGGAATTCCGATTACTCCCTCTCCCGGGCATAACCCGTTGTTTGGAGCATAAACTGAATAAATTTTGTTATGAAGTGGTGTAAATTGCTACTGGCTGGATGGATTTGTCGTAAATTGTTTTCTTTGGTGGATAATCTCAAAAACCAGTTATTTGCATTCCGACTCTTAGTATTCTTACAATAATTATTCACCGATTGATAACAATAATGGCGCTGGATCCTTATTGCACATGTAATACGCTTATTTACCAGGGCTTATAGCATATTCAGTCATAAACAATATAATGTTTATTTGTCATATTGCAGATTTATCAGAACTTGTACCGCGTCAGGTTCATCCGGTCACCTCAAAAGCTTTGCTCAAGCCGCTTACCAGTTCGGTCAATGATACAAGCATATCCGTTGTAGTAAAACCGAAAAAGACTAAGCTAGCTAGTGCATCTGCTCGGATAAAGCCGAAGCAAGAAATTAATGCTTCCACTGCTAGTAAAATAAAGCCAATCGCCAACAAAAAACACCTGTTGCCTTCGAAGGACAATGAAAACGACGAATCTTCGTCAACAACAAGTGATGATGATGACATCGACACTAAGACAAAGTTGGTAGGAAACGTCGGAAAACTTGGAAGCTCGGCGCAAAACCGACAGCCGAAACAAGATGAGTCGTCATCGGAGGAGGATAGCAGCTGCAGTGATAAGGCTGAAGAGTTGCTGAAATCGGGTGGCTCAAAACCATACAGTGATCGTAAACTCAACAAGGTGAGTAATGGTTCGTCAAATGCTGCAACGGCAAATGGCGTGATTCAAAAATCTGCTGCGATGAAGAAAACTCCCAAGTCTTCATCTGAGAGCGATAGTGATAGCAGCAGTAGCAACGAAGACATCAAGTCGAGCGCAGTTGCTTCGGATAAATCGGTGGATCAAAAATCAGGATCGGTTGTAATATCTAAATCCGCTGGACTGTCAAAAATGGCAAGAAATAACAGCAAACCGAATGCCAAGAATGAGTCATCGTCAGAGAGCGAAGATGACTCATCTTCAGATGAAGATAGTTCAAAGCCCGCGGCATCAGTACTACCGATTACTTCGCCGTCAACGACCGCTCTGACTAAAGATAAACAAGCTGGAACTAAGCCATCAACAACAACAACATCTCTGAGCAATGGTCGTGCACAGCTGACGCAGGATCCGAGTAGTAGTAGTAGTAGCAGCAGCAGTGATAGTGACGACGATGAGGACGCGCAGAAAACCAAACACGACAGCTGCAAAGTAAGTTTTGTTGTGCCTTTTCCATTAACGTTTTTCGCCAGTTTTATTTGTTGCAAAATTTAATATTAATATTATTTGCGCTCAATTTTAACATTATAATTTCGTTTTTTTTTGAACAAACAGGGTATAATCAACGAAAATTTGTTTGCTCTATTAGTATTCTATCGCTTTAGATTCGTTATCTCATATAGTTTCAAGTGGCGGTTATGTATGTACTTTCCGTAAGTA
Organism: Trileptium ribeirensis; assembly: GCA_030248225.1. Taxonomy (NCBI): domain Eukaryota; kingdom Metazoa; phylum Nematoda; class Enoplea; order Enoplida; family Thoracostomopsidae; genus Trileptium; species Trileptium ribeirensis. Next base: position 18,545 of record JASANE010005788.1, on the reverse strand, counting down.
CATATAATTGGATTGCTCGTGTAAGTGCTGCGATCCTCGTTCCATTTCTCTCGAAAATTATCGATAAACATATGAGTGTACAATAATAATAATTATTTTCAACAGTTTAGCTCACTTTATTTACAGTACTCGAGAGAAATGGATGGGGTGTTGTTGGTTCGATGTTTCGCTCGAAATCCGTTCGATTTTGTCGTTCGATACATTGCTAATTTTGATCGAAATGTGTTCGATTTTGTTCAAGATGTGTTGAAAATTTTTGGCACACTTTTTTAAATTTATTCGAGAGCTGCTCGAGTGCTGTTAGAGAGTTTTGTTTGACTCCTGTTAGATGTTCGTTCGTTCGAAAGGCGACAGCCATTCCTGGCGAGTATTGTAGCTCTTTATGACAGTATATCGTGCTAAAGTTTCCTTAATTTCGTTATCAACTTCTTTCCTAGTCTTTAAAAATAAAAAAACGTTAATGATGAAAGCAAAAATGATTCGCCTGTAGATTTCGTAAATTTCCTTGTGTTTTCTAGTGGAAATTCGTACTGAGCCTGTGGTATGTAGCTGTATTGTAAAGCTATGTGAGTTCTGAACATTCGCTCCGGCGGCGAACGGCTTCAACGGTGGTATATAGCGCTGCAGTTTTGCTCTTGAGTTATCGTAAAAATCAGAAGGTTGTAGTCTTGGAGAAGCGTTCGGTTTGGCAAAACAAGGTCCTTTGTAGGAATCTACATTTTGGACATAGCATGTGACTGCCTCAGAATTTTATTGACAAAACTCCAATAGTCAGTTTTTTGTTTTTCGGCTTTTAAAACCAAATTTTTGCCTTTGGCTTTCGAGGTCACTTAAAAATTATTTAGTAGTTTAATTTTTAGCAATGTCGGTATTTTTGGTACTGTGCTGTTTAGAAACGATGCAATGCTTATTAATGTAAATATTTCTGTGTTTTTTATTTATATTGGAATATATTATGATTATCGGTTTTTAGAATAATACTCCTGATTGCAATTCGATTACGGCTCCACTATCTGCTGATAGCGCTCCAAACAAGGTATGTATCACAGCAGTCAAAAAAACTATTATAAGGCATATTGCTTTATAGTATTATTCAAAGTTCTTTTGATGAAGCATAATAAGTGTAGGTATTCCCTACGTCGTAAGCTGTCCGTGTTGTGTTTAATTAGGGGAAAAAATAGGTGCCATCTCTACCAATACAATAATCTCCAATATTAATTTCAACACAGGTTGCATTGGCAATTTTCACCAGAAGTGGAATGCACTCCAATTATATTATTTTACTGGTACCGCTTAATTGAGCAAACATCGGAATGTTCAGAGAGGAGTTAAGCGCGATTTTGTTGTGAAAACAATCTCGTTATTTAAACTGGATGTCGCATTTTAAATCTCTGTACATTGATGGAATATTAATACATAGTTACATAGTAATTGAGAAGAAACCAAAACATTTTATTAGATTAGTTTGAGTCAAATTTTGTCATGGAACATAATTTAAATTGTTTCAGTGGTTTTTCGATTGTATTTGTCATCTTTTGCCTTTGGTCGATTAAATATCAGTATCTTTATGGCCGGTTGTAGTCATTTTTTGCAGTTTCAACCCGTGCCTATACGTACTTGTTGACATAGTGTCCGTTCTGTCTGCTGATAGTTTGTATGCTATTTTATCTATAACAATTTGTGTGCCCACTATATATTCTGTTGCAAACGTATGAAATCGCCACTTGGTAACTTTGAAGATAGAGTTCCTTAAGTTATTCCCATATAGTTCATGACAAATCTCACGAAGGATTTCGTCACAACAATAATTGTATTGTTGTATTATTTGATACTTTAGCCGCAAGGGAAAACGACACCAGCCAATACACCGTTTCGACGAGTCCAGATGAGCAAAACTGACCTTGATCCGAAGTTGAGAGATAATTCGTTCTATTCAAAGGTAAGTATAAATGTAGCTTTATATTATGTATATATATTTATTTATTTAATTTTAAAACTGTTTTAGTGATCACACCGAACAGTGGTAGCTTAAAACGGTGTAGTTGCACCGCGCTGTTTTTCGCGTGCCACTGAAGTTTTCATGTTATACAGTTAGTTACGGATAGAAATAAAAGCAAATCGTTCGCAAAAAATTCACGGCTAGCAATGCAGCAGTTCCTGACAATTCGCGGAAAATTTTACTTTTTTCTGTACGTTGCTGCTGTATCCGTCAATAGCAACAAATATTTTGGCTTAATTTGACATTGACATCGTTATAGATTTTTAAAACTAAATGCAGTACTTGCATATTGCGTTTTACATTAGTTTGTGTCATTTGTCGTTCCATTGCCATATAAGAAGACGGTAGACTAATTTCTACGACGTCTTGAACCTTTTTGAACGTAGAATGATTGTAGAACTGGTGCAGTTGATCTGAACATAAATAATCTAGTAACTATGTTATTGAGCGGAACTCGGCGAAGCCCAGCGAAGCGTTTTTATTTTCTGTCTGGGAGTAACTAAAGGTCGATGTCCGTCCGTTCGTTCGTTCGGTCCGACGGATCTCAAGAACCACTGAACGGATTTTAAAAAACTTTTTTTGTTTGAAAGCCTATCATGTCAGTGTGCACCTGATATTTGGGATTAAAAAATTTTGAGTGGTTAATTAGTAATTAGCTAATTAGTTAATTTTATGCAGCTAAAAAGAGAATTTTGCAATATTTGTGTTATTTATTGAAATAGAGTCGATCAAACCATTATAGGGTTTTTTGGGTCGAAGAATTCAAATATAATATTTTTACCAATGATAAAGCCCTATGCCCTATGCAATGTAGTTACAAGAACATAAAATTGAGTACATTCGTAATGCCACAGCCCAAGCTCCGCTCACAAATGTAGTTCCACTACCGACTACTGATTATGGGAATCTTGAAAATTAACGTAGCTTATGCTCCGGGTTTCATCTAAGTCCCACAGTAAAATTATTTGTAGAAGAGTATGACATTCAGTCTTACTTATCTTCTTTGCTCTATCCGATATGTTGGTCGTTGCTGCATCTGTCCGCCCAAGGATTACAGGGTAAGTACCACAAGATTCTTTGGGTGGTACTTGATACGTCCTCAAGGTTCTTTGTATGGGTTTCGACTACCTTCCGATGTTATTTAGGGAATTTAGTTTGAGATGTGTTGGAAATTTTTGGCGCGCTGTTTGTTTGTGAGTTGTGCAAAATGTGCTAAAAATTTATCGAGGGTTGTTACAGAATTACTAACTTTATTTTTTTGATTCCTTTTTGATCGTCGTTCTTTTGTAATAGGACAGTAGTACCACTTTATGGATTTGTGAGCGACTACCTCCCCAGGGTTCCTTTGGGGTAGTCAAATCCGCCCAGAAGAGCCTGGTGCAGTAGTCGATACACTTAAAGAAATTCATGTAGGTTATTGATGCCTCCTATTGTGCTCAAAATTTATTCGAGGGTTGTTACAGTATCACTAACTATATTTTGTTTCATTGCTTTTCGATCTTCGTTCGTTTGTAACGTGACAGTCGTACCACTTTATGGATTTCTGAGCGACGTCGACTACCTCCCCAGTGTTCCTTGGGGATAGTCAAACCCGCCCAGAAGAGCCTGGTATAGTAGTCGATTCGATACACATAGAGAACCTTGTGTAGGCGGTTGATACCTCCCAGTGAACCGTAGGCAGACATTTCCAGGAACCCTGGAGTAAGCCGTGAAACGACCACGTATCGGATAACTCAAAGTAGTAAAGCATGACCAAGAGTTTATGATGAATTCTCAAGAACAGCATGGCACTCTTCGAAATCACCGCATAAAAAGCTTAGATATGAGTATATTTCTTTAACCCAGACTAACATTTTGGGGCTTATGGTATCATTGATAAAAAATTTGTTCCGACCCCTTCCCAAATTTTGGCTGAGTTCGTTTGAACAAAATTTTTTCAGCGATTCCACCAAAAAATGGGGCAGACGAATAAGATCGAAATAGATCGCGCCATGTCCCATCCTTTTATATGGCGATTTCGAAGCGTGAAATCTCTTCTCAGGAATTCATCCAAACTCCTGATAAGACCTATTGTAACACTTTTATATAAAATTTTCACAATACATTTTTGGTTTAATTCAATGAAGTTACACTAGTAAAGATTGCACGGCTAAGCGCAACGGTGCGATAGTGGTTAGCGTACGCGATGGACAAGTAGATCCAATGTAACACAGCTTATAAAGGAAAGCATATATTGGAAATTTTTTTTATTGCAAGGATTTCGCTGCAACCGGAATTTCGGTAGCTTCATTATCTGTACATACATAATAAATGTATATGTATATTATGTATGTAATATAATAATGTATATTCTACGTAGACTTCCGGCCAAAAATAAGTGATATCAAAGTCACTCGAAATTGAAAGCGGTGGATTATTGCTCACTTATTTCCAGCCGAAATTGTATAAATTATGTAGTATTGCATGACATAATTATTAGCCATTAATATTTTTGCTATGTTTTTATTATAAAACGTTCCAGAGACACGATTCGTGGGGCGCCCAAGCGAACGAGGACTTCAAGGTTGTGAAAGGGAAAAATTTTCGGCACGAAAAAACGAAAAAGAAACGCGGTTCGTACAAGGGCGGCTCGATCGATACCGGCGTGCATTCAATCAAATTTAATATCGACGACGAATGATTCAATTGATCCGTTAGGAATCTGTTGTTCCAACAAATCACAAAAATTTTCCCTTTATAAACGATAATTTATGCGTTGGATGTAACGGTAGGAATGGATATTAATGTACAGTTAAGGACAGAAATAAAAGCAAATATGCGAACGTTTGTTGAAAAATTCCCGAGTGGTAATTGAACAGTAAGCAGGCTGGTGAGCACATTGGTCTTTATCTCTGTTCTTAGCTCAGCATTATAGTAAAATGTTACTGTTTTGTAGGTGTCGAAAACGTACAAACGTTTCTACCGCTAGTACTTGCTACAACTGACCGCGACTTGTTTATTGTTCGTTAACAACATGCTCTTGGAGAAAAACAAAATATTTTACTTAATTTTACAATTGCTGCTTTTTACTCGCTTACTCGTAATGCGACAGTCGCTTGTAGCAAGGACTGTAGACTACGGCTTCTACATATATTAACTGATTTACAATCATGTCACGGATTTATAATTTGGAGTTTCGTTTGATACTATTCTTGCTAAGAAAACATAGACAATTATCGAGCCTATCATTGGCTTAAATATGTTTTTGAAATGAACGTAAAATTTTTTCGCTCTCACACACCACTGTACTGATACTAAATGGGAATTTTGGAAAACCGCATGAAAATGTAATTACAAAATGGTGCCAGCTGGAATCTGTACAGTCACTGATAATAATTAGTGGAACAAAATGAACGCGAAACGTCAACGAATCTTACAAAGTTTCCTTACAAAGGACATAGACGTTTATGAAGTAAGTCATATTTTATAACGTATTTTTTGCGTTCGTTTATGAACGAAATAAGAACAAACAAGCTTTGTAGCGTTCGTTTTTTGTACACTTATTTCTGTCCGTGTCTGTAGTTATGTCGATGGGAACATAACGGAAATCTTTTACTAGATTTACTATCCACGGGGCGTTAGGAGTAGTTGTGTGGTTTGCCGAAAATACCACGGATTCAGACTGCGACTACGGCTGTCGTCAAGATCGCTGTGCAAAAACTGTGGTATTTGACTTCTGTTGCAGTCTCACCGGGTTTAGTAAAACGTCCTTGACGATATTAGATAATTAGTCCTATTTGAACTGTTCCGCAAAAATTTCTTTTACTAGTGCTACATCTGGAGAATATATTGTTTCAGTCGGTATGGGTTGTTTTAACGCAAAATTTCAATTTTATTCTCTTAGCAATCCACAATAGCGTTAAAAGTTCTTCAAAAGCGGAGGTTGCCAGCAAAAAGTGAAGTGGGGCCGTTGATTGAAATTCATTTTTATGTTATACCTATCAGTTAATTTTTTCACGTTCTGCAGTAAAAAGTGGGGGGACTGACTGCCACAATTGCGATGCCCCTGGCAATCGACTTGTAGCTGTAACTATTGGTATTCAGACGGAGATCAATATTTAGTTAAAAGAGCTGAGGCATTGTCTAATCTCTTCGAAAAACATTGATCCGTCAATGTGTGCTGAAGCTTGAGGTATTTTATTTCCGAATTAAGTGCCAACAATATTTCTTAGCTTAGTATTGCTAAAAGATATCTTGAAGGTTCGTTTGAAATTTTGTCTAAATGTGTTAACTTGTAAAGCGTGATTGCGTAATGTTTTAATTCACGAGTCGTGTTGTTATTTCGAGTCAGTTTTATTTTAAATAAGTTGAGTTTTTTAGAAATATTGCTAATTTGGGTGGTTTCATTGGTTACAAAATCTAACAGATTGCAAAGCGTGGAGTACTTCTTTATTTAGTGTCACATCGATACGTAGGGAACCTAAGTTTTAATGATAACGTAATTCATAGCGGACTTAAGCTTTAAGCGAACTGCGTGGAATGCATTTTATTCTGATGACGCTATGCTCGAACTACCATAGTATAGACATAATCTTTAGATTTGGAAAGTGCAAATCCAATTATGTTGCTGCTGATGATACCGGTTTGAAAAGTAATAGTGGAATTAAACCGGTTTTTACATAGAGAGGTTGTTTAATTCATTTCATCGTTCCAGGGACGTTTAATTGGATCAGCCTGCAACCCTCTCTGGTTTTTGGTTGCTGGGACCCTACTGATATTTGGAAACATTTCGACGTCACGGTTACAACCCTATTGCGATTGCCTCTAATTAATTTTGCAGCCAAAAGTGCTGTTTGTCGTGGTTTAGTTTTGGTTTTTTATTTTATATTTACTTTGAAATGCATTTTAATAATGGCACACACCAAATAAATTTTGCTTAAAACAAATACGTTTAACCTAGGCGCACTTTATCTATCTATAGATCCATGTCGAAATGCTTATTTTGGTCGTAATAAGGCCCGCTGTTTTTTTTTGGTTTGGCAGTGATTTTGATTCAGGTGTATATAATCTACTATACATGGTGTCGAGTGTGGGACCGCGGATTTATTTTTTTTAATTGTAGTCAGCTTTGAAGGCACGTCTTTATTATATTTTGCGCAGTTAGTGCATTTTGTGTAGTGCGACGTTGACATGATGTTATTTTTGGGTTACTTGAAAGCATTGAAAACTCGTTCTTTACATTGTGGTTTGTTTTTTATTTCGCGTCACTCGCAAGTTTTCATCGTCGGAATAATAATTGTCGAACTCATGATGGTCCTTATTGTTAATTTTGGTATATTGTTAAGATATTTGCTGTTTTGTTGCTATTTTAAGTTGAGTTACGTTTTATTAAAATATAATGGATGCGTTTCTATAGCTATTGAGCATTTGGCGTGTACAATGTACATTTTTAACCTATATTTGACCAATTAGGAGGAGTATACAAAATCACTTTATTATTATATTTCGAAATTTTAATAGTTTCTTGTGGATATAATCTGAGTTATAGCACTTTGAAAGACATTGTTGATGTCGACTAATTTGTTTCCACTGTTATAACTTGGACCGGTGATATTTGCTGTAGAGAAAGCTGTCTATGAGCGAATAGCAGTCAAGTGACAGCAATTGAGTATGAATTAGCAAAATTTTCATATTTCAAGAAAGCTGTTAACTCAAAATTGCAACCTTTTAATGCCGAAGCAAAATTATATTGTTCAAACCCTCCGCACAAAATTAACCCTTTAGGTCATAAATCGTTTGTCATGCGCGTGCATTACAACGCAACGTGGGACCCGCATGCGCACGGAAATCTCAGTAAGCGCGCTGTATCAAATGTAAGATCGCGGGAAAGTGGGATTCTAAATTTTGGTGTAATTATACCTGATTTTCGACAAATATAGTTTACCCCAATATTTGCCAAAAGTTTATCGCGGGAGGTATGGTGATCCAGATGGGGAAGTGGCTCTGGGCCACAGAGCCCCACCATGCAATTCTGGATCCGCCACAGGGCAGATGCCGGCGACAGGTGTTGCAATGAAAATGCTACCTCATTGAATTGCGACCCCCGGATCCGCCATTCATTGTATATATATATGCTTAATTCTTATTCTCTATGCAATAGACAGTTTGTTGGGAATGTATTAATGATAGGCTTGAACATGTCTGAAATCGTGGTATATATACTTGAAAATTCGGGGGGTTAGCTCTTCACAACAAGTCGACTAAGAAAAACAGTTCCTTGGTTGATGCTATGGCAAAAAGTCTGGTATTCGGTGGACGTTCATCCTGCCATAATTTCCCGTTTACATTAAATGGGATTCTTGATTGCGTAAACGTAATTATATATATTTTCACCATGGCTTTTCCAAATTTACTTTCCAAGTTTGATTAAAAAAGTAAGATATTTTAATGATTAAACTCTGAATTATGAGATCCGTAAATAGTGCGCACATGTTAGCAGTCCAATATGCTCGATACCTAACCTTATTGTGGCGTTCACGTTATAATGTCTCGCTGTTTGGAACTTTTGTCCCCCTGTAGTCGCGACCCTACCGTATAGACGGTCAGGATGACACCCATACTGTAAATCAAATTGCGACGGTGTACCACACACGCCTAGCTACTACATTTTTCTTGACAGAGTCGTACACACCCTTAGCTACCAATTTGGCGCGAATTAACTATAACTGACATCGTCTGTAGCTAATGTGGTTTTTCAATTAGTCAACTGTCGTATGTAGTTTTTTCTAAATTTATGATATTTGTATATAGCCCATATGAACAATGCAGAAATAATTCCGAACACTGTCAATAAAAGTACCAGAACGGTGTGCCTGATACTGTCGAGAACTGGTAACACGCTTAAATTTCCACCTTTGAAAAAATTTATCCTAAACATGGTGGTGTCTAAGACACCCTGTTGTCAACAGTGTGCCTGACACTGTGTGGCGTACATAGGTCCCAAACGTTGGGGACATGATAATGTGAACGCCGCATAACTCTCACAAATGCGAATTTTTATGCCGGAGTATCTACTACATTCTACAATACGCTCGTCGTCAAGTAATTCAATTCATTACAGACGACACAGTATTAAAAGGAACTGAGCCACGTGCACACAGCTCAAACTTTAGATATTTGAGTGCAGCCAACTTGTATAAAATAATTATTTTTACAATTTTGTAGCGCAGAATACATTAATGATTTTAAATGGTTAAAATATTCTTTGAAGTACATTATTCATCATTTTCAAAATCCGAAACAGTAAGGTATCGACGTTAGACTGGACATTATATTGTTTTTACCCTTGACTTTTCAAATTTCCTCTACCTTTTCCCTTCAACTTTGACAAATCACAAATTTAACTAATGTACACGACGTTTTTCGAACAAAACATTCATATGAAAGACTGGACACTTATTTATCTGGGGTGCACGCAACTCAATCGCGACTTTGATAGAGTTTACGCTCGCATCGAATTATGTGAACATTGTATATACTAGCTCTAAGACAAGAACAGTAAACCAGTCTGACCACGTTCTTTTCTCAGTGCTGTTCGGTTACTAGATCGCGCGTTTAGAATGCGGTCCTTCATATTTCAAGTTAAATACGCTGTTCATGTCAAACGATTTAATTTGTTCAAATATTAAGTACATAATTTCTAATTTTAACGTTGAGGCAACAAATTTAGATCAAGAGTGGGATACAGTGAAGAGATATCTTAAGTATTATTTTTCGCAAGTAGGTAAGGAGTTATCAATTCATCGAAAGCGGAAAGAGTGCGAAGATAGGATCATAGATTTAAAGACAGTGCTTCAAAATGAACCACTAAACGTATACATCCATAATCAGCTAAAAATTAACGAACGGCAAATCCGTAAGCCAGAATCCGAGGGCATTTCGGGAGAAATACCAGTAGATGAAAAAAGGGGGTTCTAAGCCCTCCGCCTCCTCCACCTCCGCCTCCTCCGCCTCCACCTCCTCCACCTCCACCTCAATGGGGGTTCTGGACCCTCCACCTAAATAAGGTTGCACTGTCATATTATGCGCTTATGTAATTGTTAAAATCCTAAGGATTCAAATCCTAAAATCCTATTATTGCAACATATATGATGTATATAATCCTAAGGATTCAAATCCTAAATTCTGAAGGATTAAATGCTATACTCCTAATACCATATATACGTAAATCCGGTCTACTCTCCTTACATATATGTATATATACGTAAATATAATGCATAGGATTCAAATCCTAAAATCCTAAGGATTTGAATCTTAACGATTCAAATCCTAAATTCTGAAGGATTTGTTATACTCTCCATTACAACATATGTATATATACGTAAATATAATGCATAGGATTCAAATATTGAAATCCTAAGGATTCAAATCCTAAATTCTGAAGGATTTGTTATACTCTCCATTACAACATATGTATATATACGTAAATATAATGCATAGGATTCAAATCCTAAGTTTCTAAGGATTCAAATCCTAAGGATTTTAAGGATTCTAAAACTATAAAAGGGGATGAAAATACAAACTTGACATCATTTTGATTTGGACGCAGTTGTGAATGGTCGGTTTTCAAGCTTACGTTTAATTCTCTAATTTTTCTACTGCATTGGATTTTCAAGCTTATGTTTAATTCTCTACTTTTTCTACTACATTGGATTAATTTTCTCTACCACATTTCGATTCAGTGAACTTATTCTGGTGGAATTGTGCGTTTAATGACATTGCACTTTAGCGAACATTTTATCAAAGGTCACACCGGTAAAGGTATACCTGGTAACTCTCTACTAACATCTGATTACAAAGAGACGATTCAAGAAACTGTTTTCTTTGGTCACGATATCTTTTTTCGACTGGATCAACGCAGTGAACATTATCGTATGTTTAATAGAACAATTGGTTATAGAGGTTGGACAGGTGAACCTGCACATATTCTCTGCGTAATTGTTGAGAATAACGTTGTAATAACAGCATTTGTCTACAGTCACGCTGTTCACGCACGTAAACGCAAGTATCAACTACGTCGTCTTACTTCATAATGTCTCGCGATCTGGTGGAGGATGCTATGGACATTGACTTTGCAAAAGCTGATCAAATGGATTATTTAGTAAATACTGTATATGACAATATGAATATTGATGATTCTTTATATACAATTACTATTATGGAAGAGCAATTTTGGGACTCTCTTAAGAAAGTTACAAGTTTCGACGTCATTGAACTTCAACGACGTGTGTGGCAAAAATGTGTCACCTCTCGTAATGATAATGCTGCTCAACGTATTATTGGTGAACTTAATAAATACTACATGGATAACTGCTTCGCGTGCACGGAAGATTTACCTGGATAAGGTGGTCACATGGAACTTGGTGGTTGCTTGCACGATATGTGTTATTGCGAATCGGACGTTCAAATGATGTGTGAGAAGCTCAATATCAACTTTACGAACAATATATATTCAACTATCAAGAATCAGCTCGTACACCCTTTCTAATCCCTTAAAAGGTAGCAATGGCTTTTGTGTGCAATCTGTGCACAAGAACTTTTACACGTCATGATAATATGGTTCGACATCAGCGGTCAGCACATAATACGACTCCCTTTCGATGTGAACAATGTGACAAAGTATTTACTCGGCAGGATGTCCTTACGCGTCACGTCAAGTTTGTTCACAGTCAATTGAATAATCAGCAAACACCGGAGCGATTGCAATCACCAATACTACAACCTATGACATCTGTTAAGCATGTCTTACACCCACCTACGTTTCAACACCCTCGCAGTACTACGAAGTATCGAACACCTATTGTTCAACGACCTACAACCAGTAACCAGTCGACGGCTTCGTTTCAACACCCTTGTAGTACTACGAAGGATCGAACACCTGTTGTACAACAACCCAGTAAGCAGTCGACTGATGATTTTGATCAATTATTATCTATAGCAAAGTCAATCAATGATGGAGAACGTCGGCGGCGAGCAACAGCACTAGTTTAATCGAACGGAATTACACTGAGGAAGTGGACGACAGCGCTCAATGGATATTTACGCAGTTATTATCTTATTCCGCAAGAAGTTGTCAGCGATCTCTCGATATTCCTTAAAGAATCGAGACCGTTACTACAGTCTCTGCTGCAACAACGAGCGAATCGTGGTATCAAGTTGTGGATAAGCGTTCAATGCATGTTGCAGAAGTTGGACGGTACACAATTGATGGCACATTTCAACTCCAAATCCCGAGCAATACTTCCTGGATCAAACGCTGATGATGAACTTACGGAAGTGTTTAATGAATTGGTGGTCAAGTTGGATGCATTCGAAGCACGTGGATCTGGATGGATATTGCAAGATATACGTCACGCTGATGTTCATATCAGTGTTTACCGTCCTTTGCGTGCATCTACTTACAGCGAACTACCGGAATACATCACAACCAAGCGTGCGGTGTTGAACATTCAGAACGTGGATACCAAGTGTTTTTATGGAGTGTCTTAGCAGCGCTGCATCCAATTGAAAACAATCCTCACCGACCTTCGCGATACGAAAAATTTATTGATGAACTCGACATGGCAGGTATTGAATATCCTGTTAAACTTCTGGATATTCCTAAATTTGAGCGACTTAACGATATCTCGATAAATGTATATGGACTCGAGAACAAAGATGTCTATCCTCTGTTTATATCAAAGTCACAAAACGATCTATATGTGCATCTTTTATTATATAAAGGTCATTACTGTCTGATACGGAATTTGGATCGTTTGCTTCATGATCAGCGGCGTCATCAACACAAGAAATATTTCTGTCCAAAGTGTTTAATACCCTGCTACTCACAGCAGATTCGGGACGAACATGTTGAACGATGTCGAAACGATAAACCTACACGTGTTGAAACTCCACCTGATAATTCTACTTTGGAGTTTCGCAATACTCATCGGATGCAGCGATGTCCATATGTCATCTACGCTGACTTTGAATGTATACTGGAAAAAGTCAGTACATGTCAACCATCTACGTCGGCATCCTATACCAACAACTACCAACGACATACACCTTGCGGTTACGGTCTTGTGGAATGTTTCGGATGCTGCAGCGATAAATTACATATTGGTAATCCAGTTATATACCGTGGAGATGATACTGTTAAAACATTTCTACGGAACGTTGTGGAGTTGTCTGAACAGTATCAGCAGCAGTATATGGACGATCAAAAATCTATTGCAATGACCGATGACGATCGATATAATTTCAAACAAGCAACTCAATGTTACATTTGTAAGCACCGATTCGTGAAGAACGACAAAGCGAAAGATCACTGTCACTTGTGTGGACGCTTTCGTGGGGCAGCACATGTTAAATGTAACATCGGATACCGATTGAATCGTGATGTCACAGTAATATTTCACAACTTGCGGCGGTACGATGGGCATATTATAATGCAAGAACTGGGAACTATCTGCAACGAAATGGGACTGGAAATGGAATGTATTGCAAAAGGGATGGAGGATTATATGACATTTTCAATTAAACGCAGATCGAGAAAGCACAATGAACGTAAAGGATTGGATCCTGCAGAATCTGACGATGACTGTTGGGATGAGAACGTGGAGGGTATTGATTTTATTCGTGGTTGTGATGGTGATGGTATTGGATGGAAAATACGTTTTATCGACTCAATTCAATTCCTTCCATCATCTTTACAAACACTGGTTGAGAATTTGAAGAAAAGCGGATCACATAACTTTACGGCAATGCAACAGAACTTTGGTAATGATCTGGATCTAATGCTGCGGAAAGGAGTATATCCCTACGAATATATGGATACTGTCGACAAATTTAACGAACAGCAACTACCTCAACAATCTATGTTTTATTCAACACTTAACGACTCTCATATTCACGATGATGACTACAAACATGCACAAAATGTGTGGAACATTATGAATATTGATAATCTTGGACAGTATCATGATTTGTACTTGAAAACTGATGTATTGTTACTATGTGATGTATTTGAAAGTTTTCGTATATTTGCTTTGCGTAAATATGGTCTTGATCCTGTACACTACATAACATTACCGAGTTTTGCATGGGATGCTTGCTTAAAGCTAACCGGTGCGAAACTGGATTTATTGACAGACCCTGACATGTATGCTTTCTTCGAAGAAGGTATACGTGGAGGGGTCTCAGTAATTTCACACCGGTATGCTAAAGCAAACAACCCATACGTTTCTGATTTTAATGATGCTCTTGCGCGACTGTATATAATGTATTTAGATGCAAATAACCTGTATGGCTGGTCAATGATTCAGAAATTACCAACAAATTATTTTCATTGGCTTACACGACAACAGATTGATCAAATTGACTGGTCAACTGTTGATTCTAGCAGCTATACAGGCTATGTTTTAGAAGTTGATCTTGATTATCCTAGTGAATTGCACTGTATTCATAATGATTATCCACTTGCACCTGAACGTTTATGTGTTAGTAATGAGATGTTATCTGATTATTGTATTGATGTTAAACAGTCATTGAATGTAATGAATGGTTCAGTTAAGAAGCTGGTTCCCAATTTGAGACACAAACAAAAATATACATTACATATAAAAAATTTACAACTGTATCTCAGATTGGGAATGAAGCTTTCTCGCGTGCATAGAGTTTTATCGTTTGTTCAAAGCGCGTGGATGGAACCATACGTTACATTTAATACTGAAATGCGTAAAAATGCGAACACTGATTTCGAAAAGGATTTGTATAAACTACTGAATAATGCTGTGTTTGGAAAAACTATGGAAAATGTACGTGCTTATGTAGATATAAAGTTAGTTAGTAGTGAACATAAATATACTAAACTTGTTTCTAACCCTCGTTATAACATGTCTTGTATATTTAATGATAATCTTGTTGCTGTAAAGATGAATCGTAAAACTGTAAAGTTGTGTAAACCCATATATGTTGGATTCAGTGTACTTGAACTGTCTAAAATATTAATGTATGATTTTCATTATAACTATATGAAGCAAATGTATGGTGATAATTGTAAATTGTTGTTTACTGATACTGATTCATTGTGCTATGCTGTACATACGCATGATATTTATGATGATATGTACGTAGACCAAGAAATTTTCGATACGAGTGATTATCCACCGTCTCACTTTCTACATTCAAATCAAAATAAAAAAGTTTTAGGAAAGATGAAAGATGAGACGGCAGGTGCTCCTATCGAAGAATTTGTTGGTTTACGTGCTAAAATGTATAGTTTTAAATGTGCTGGTGTTGAGAAAAAAAGAGCGAAAGGTATAAAAAAGTCTATTGTGAAACATCATATTAGACATCAAAATTATTTGAATACGTTGTTCTGTAAAACTAATTCTCGTCACATAATGAATATCATTCGTTCAAATAGACATATTTTGCATACAGTTTCTCAAAATAAGATTAGTTTGTCGGCTTATGATGACAAGAGGTATATCTTAAGTGATGGTATTACATCTTATGCTTATGGTCATTGTAATATTGGTGATGATAAATTTTTGTCTTTATTATATGATATGTGTAATCACTGAATTGTAACACCCATGTGTCGCTATATAAAATATGTGACACAAAAAAACAGGGTGTATCAAAACACCAAGCATCGCTGAAAAGAATATGTGATGGTAAAAAAGAGGTGTATCAGAACTAACACCAAGCATCACTGAAAAGAATATGTGATGCAAAAAAAGAGGTGTATGAGAACACCAAGCAACGAAAAGAATAGGGCTAAAAAAGAGGTGTATGAGAACACCAAGCATCACTGAAAAGAATATGTGATGCAAAAAAAGAGGTGTTAATGAAACATAACAAACATGCAAAAGGTTGCAGGACTAATTTTGGAATAAGATTTTAAACACTGGAATAAAGTGCACCCCTTTGCATGTAAACCACCTCTATCACTTTGGTGATAGAGCCGGTCCAAAGTCCGGATAAAAATGGTGATGGCATGCAAAGTTCTTAAAAGCTTTATGATAATTAGACGAAATAAAGATGGAAGAAAAACTAAAACAAATATATTATGATCCCACAAAAACTGCTAGCTTTTCAACAGTTTTGAAATTGTATAGGGCTGCAAAGGAAAATGGTATAAATGTCACCATAACCAAAGTTAAAGATTGGCTGAAAAGTCAAGAAACTTATACACTGCACAAACCACGCAGACTAAAATTTCGGAGACGGCGAACTGTAGTAAAAGGATTGCATGATTTGTACCAGGCGGATTTAGCAGATATGACTAAATTATCTCAATACAACGATGGATATAAATATCTGCTTGTGGTTATTGACTGTTTTTCAAAATTTGCATGGGTAGTTCCTGTTAAGACTAAGACTGCTACAACAATTTTAGAAGGGTTGAAACAAATATTTCAAAACAATACACCGAGAAATTTTCAGACTGATAAAGGGAAGGAATTTGTAAATAATTTAGTATATGAATATTTCAAGTCTAAAGGTGTAAATGCGTATACTGCGCAAAATAAGGAAACGAAAGCAAGTATTGCTGAACGGTTCATAAGAACCATAAAGTGGAAAATTTATAAATTTTTAACATCTAAAAATTCCTTTCGTTACATTGATAATCTTCAAGATATAGTGGATACATATAACAGAACACAAAACAGGTATGGTTTTGTTCCTGCTGAAGTTGATGACCAAAACGAAGATGACATTCGTAAAATACTTTTTCCAACGAAAGACATCGAGGTCCAATATAAATTTCAAATAGGGGATATTGTTAGAATATCTAAAGAGCGTTTACCTTTTGAACGTGGTTTCAACCAACTTTGGTCTAGAGAAATATTTACAGTAAGCGAGCAACTTCCGTTCGATCCTCCAGTCTATGAATTAGTTGATGCAAACAAAGATAAAATTTTGGGTAGATTTTATGCTCCAGAATTACAAAGCGTGAAAGTTTTAGATGATACATACAAAATTGAGAAAGTACTGAGGAAGCGTAAAACCAACATGGGAACGCAGTATCTAGTAAAATGGTTAGGTTATCCAAACTCTATGAACTCTTGGGTACATGAAAGAGACATTACACCTATATAATTCAAGGGGTACAAAAGTACTGTCGGAGTACAGAATAGGGGTACATATGTACCCGTAGGGGTACAAAAACAAAAAAGGGGTACAGATGTACCTGAAGGGGTACAAAATAGGGGTACACATGAAACTGTACGGGTACAGATGTACTCGTAGGGGTACAAAATAGGGGTACAGATGTACTCGTAGGGGTACAAAATAGGGGTACAGATGTACCCGTATTGGTACAAAATAGGGGTACAAAATAAGGGTACATATGTACCCGTATGGGTACAAAATAGGGGTACAGATGTACTGGTAGGGGTACAAAATAAGGGTACATATGTACTTGTAGGGGTACAAAATAGGGGTACAGATGTACTCGTAGGGGTACAAAATAAGGGTACATTTGTACTCGTAGGGCATAAAATAGGGGTCACATCCGTAGGGGTACAAAATAGGGGTACAGATGTACTCGTAGGGGTACAAAATAGGGGTACAGATGTACTCACAGGGGTAGAAAATAGGAGTATACATGAAAGGTAGGAGTAAAAATAAGGGTACACCAATTATGACATGCAGTGAAACTCCTTAATCAAAAAGGAAACTTCTAAAAAGCATAATTTTTATACAACGGTATAAAAATGGAACATGTTTGTGACAACTGTGGTCGTTCTTATACTTCTCGTCAACATTTACATCGACATAGGAAAAATTGTTCACTTTCACCTGATAATGTACCATGTATACCAAAAATTGATTGTCACTTTACTACTGATAAAATTCTTCTACCATTGGAACTACCTTTCACATGTGTTGTAAGTGGACAAACCGGATGTGGCAAAACCCTGATGGATTGCGCGTTTGCTAAGACATAATTTTTTCGATCAAAAAGTTGGTAAAATTCTGTTTTGTTACAGCATTTACCAGGATGTGTATACTAAAATGGTATCAGAAATACCCAATTTGGAACTATTTGAGGGAATACCTTCTGAATTTCCACAATCTTCTGAATACCACACTATTTGCGTGCTTGATGATTTAATGCTAGAAGCATCAAATGATAAAAACTTGCTGCTGCGTTCTCAAAAATGCGACACAATAATTTAAGCACAATTTTTGTTACTCAAAATTTATATCATGAAGGTAAATATATTCGTACCATCACACGAAACGCACAATATATGGTTTTGTTCCCAAATTTTCGAGATCAGGTAATGATTTATACCCTAGGCAGGCAAATGTGGCCTAATAAGCCTCAATTTCTTTTAAGTTCTTTTGAACAAGCGACCAAAACTCCTTATGAATATTTATTTTTAGACTTAAAACCAGGCACAGAAAATGTGTTAAGAGCAAGACAAAACATATTTCCTGACGACCAGCAAATGTTGTATATGCTTAAAAAGAACAATGTTTAAGTAGTACAAAAAACGTCTAAGTACGT
>JASANE010005786.1:0-14861 GCA_030248225.1 Trileptium ribeirensis | reverse complement strand
GTTTTACACATAGGTGTCGAACAAATAATACATTCTTTACTCGTTTCTTCGTGTTTTAGTAACAAACTTATCCATATGATATTCAATACAAAAACTACTAAATTTTCTGTATACCTCTTAACATAAGAATTGTAGTACATACTTAATAATGAATTATTCTAAACGCATAAATCACCATTAAGAAAAAATATCTTTTAGTTAAACCTAAAATATTTAAGTTAAAGCACATACACGTACGGTAATTTATCAGCAACATTGCAAAAACAGCCTACACTGACCTATAACTAGTGTAGAAAAAATTTACCAACTTCTTTTGAAAATACCCAGCTAAAATCCGAAATACACAGGTTCAAATTTGAAAATATCCCTGACTCAAACTCAAATTTCTAAACTTATAAATGCGTAATTCGGTATGTTATATCAGAGCCAGACCTCATAAATTCAAAGTGTGGCGCATGAAACTCGTTCATAAAGCTGGTATTGAACCAAGGACTGTAACAAAATAGGTATATTCCATCACAAGCAAAAGAGCCTCCATGCCTATTTTTTGAGACAACGCACCAAATACTGAGACAAGCATTAGATTGTTTCAAGCATCCCAAACTGAACTGGCCTAACCACTTGGTGCATTATAACAATTCCGATTTATTGTACTACTGACTTCATAGTGCGAAAATCAATATATTTCCGAGTCTAAACATCTACAGTAGCTGTGGAAAAGCACTTCCAATGAAGTCTGTTTTCCCAGCTTTGCGAATAATTTCCGTCCACATTGGGAAGCCTCTAGATTTTCTTGTATCGACGAACACTTTCAATGCAGGAACGTATTGTATCGACCTGAAATGCATGTTGTAACTGTTCACCATATACATTCAATCCCGGAAATGGATAATGAGAGCGGGAATATTAAATTTCCCGCGTTCATAGACTGCAATTCCACATTAGATGGTGTGCGCTGTAGGGTCCTTGAACCAGGAACTCTGCCTGGACTGTCCATAGTGGGGGGACCCCCACTTTCCAAATCCCCCCATGTTCGTGAGATTTTCCCCCATGTCCGTCCCCCACCACTCGACCGAAACCCCCATGTTCAACTAATTCCAAAAATTTTTTATGTCTGAAAATTTATGTTCTTTGTTTGCAAAAAGACTACGTCTTCAGAAGCAGCCAACAGGCGTCTGAACTGGTCGTAAAATGGATTATGCAATTGTTTCAAGACTAACCATTAGACTTTGAGTAGCGGTGTGATAGTTTTGCACAGGTAACAAGACTAACCATAATATAATAGTGTATTTTTGGAGAACATAGAATTTCGCGAGTTGCTATTGGTGAGGCAAGCACATCGTTCACCCATGTTGCAACGTTAGTAGAACATAACCGCAATTGGGGGCATTTCAATAATATTTTCGCGTCGTCTAAGTAGCCGTGCTGACACATGACCGCTCCATGGATTAGCTCGATGGACGTGGCGGATTAATCCCGATTGTTTGTGGAAAACAATTTGATGGCAGGAAAACATTTTGATGTAGTATTGCGAAAGTGGAGAGGTAGGTGATGCGATGATAAACATGGCCTAAATGAAAAATTTAAATTAAGTCATCATTCGCCAAATTTTAAATATCTGCAAGCTCCTTAGCCGCTGCTTGCTGCGTTCGCACCTCGCCTTTGATAGATTTATCGCTCTGCCCTGAACTTTGAGAATCAGCAACGCTTTCCACGAAAAACAACTGCTTGGTTGCTCGTTTAAACTTTGTTCCTGATGCGATACGGACAGTGGCAGACCGTCCCCGCTTGGATAGAGTTGCCCTATAACCTATTCGCCAACGTGATCATGCTAAAGTGTCCTTGATTAGAACCACCGATCCCTTCCTTGGTTCAGCGGTACTGGAATTAAGTTCATTAATCCGTGGGGTTGTTGCTCACGCACTGGGTTGTTGCGCGACATTCTCCAAAGTTGATCTAGGAGTCTCTGTCCCTTTACCCACTCATAGATGAGTTTTTCATGAATCAGATTTCATTCGGTGTAGAAAGATGAGTGCTTATCTCAGTTCCCGAATGTCGGTAGTCCTACTTGATTTTGCCTCAAAAGAATGTGCGGGTGTCGAAACGTTGTCGGATGGCTCGACATTTCCATCAATGAGAGGTCTGGAGTTAATTACTACGATGACTTCGGCTGCTATGGTTTGGAATTGCACAACGTAAGACAAGGCTTTCCCACCCATTTCCGTAGAACACTTTTGACCGATGCCACGAGCTTTTCGTAGAACGCTCCAATCCCAGGGTGCTAGTTCCATGAGGAATCTCCATTTGATGCCATGGTCCAACACCTCAGTGGTTCGATATATTTGACGTAGCGTGCCGTCGGTGGCTTTAAAGGCTTCGTGTTGTCCCGACACCCGTACAACAATGATATACGGACATCAGTACAGCGCTGAAAACCGCCTTAGGCAGATTAAGAAGTGTTCGGTTGAGACATCCGCTAATACTTTTAATTGAATTGCCTTGGTAATGCAACAGGAGAAAATGCATAGCCATATATTCTTTACGGTTGGAGATTTGAGTGTCTTTTGAAGACGCTTCTATTTTTACTGAAAACGGACCAAAACAGTCAATCCAGCGGCATTGAAAGGCATGAAATTTCAACACGCGGAATCACAACAGTGGAGGACTTAAGGGTTCTTGTATGAGCTCGATGCAGATTTCTGACACGCCAAACACTGCCAGAGAACCTTATGAATCTGCAATCGGCCCTGTGGCACCCAATAGTTATGTTGCAGTTGTTCCAATGAATGACAAACGACCGGAGTGGGACAGTTTTTCATGGCATCGTTTGATGACAAGCACGGTCACTGCGTGATTTTTTGAAGTAAAATAGGCTCTTTGAATGATAGTGGCAGGTCTGCTTATCGTAGTCTACTACGGCATTTGATGATATCGGGCTATCTCGAAATAGTCTTAAGTGTCGAACTAGAGTTGATGGCTTTGCAGTAGCCATATTTCTTTGCGAGAACATTAACCGCTGAGCTTCCTTTACCCAACAAATTTCCGCAGAATTCAGTTCATTGGCCTTAAGGAGTCCTCGTTCATTTGACCGCTTTGTAATGCACCCATGCAGTGATTCGAATCAGCACAGAAAATTGACAAATATCGATGAGGTTTCAAATTCCCAATTGATTGACAAATGCCGCGGCTTCTACAACGGTAGTCTCAACTGACTGACCTTCACCGCCGATCGTTGATATATTGGAAACGTCGTTTTCGGGTCACAATGACTGGTTTAAGTTCAAAAATTTTGGATCTGCGCACCAAAGCTCCGACTGCTTTAATTCACTGAGGCTCATACCACGTGAAGGGTGGTCTGCTGGATTTCATGACGTTGGAACGTATGGAAATTGGAAACCAATGTGCGATTTTACCTCAGCTACTCAGTTGTTGATGAAAACTGCTAGTTTTTGTGGAAGCAAGCCACCGAAGAACGCATTTTAAATCAGACCTACAGTGACGTTGTTGATAGCTATGCGGAGCTATGACCTGAAGAATGCTGATGTGCGTGTACCTAACAAGATCGCCAATAGCTCAAGTCGCGCCAACGTGCGTATTTTAATTGAAGCCAATCGAGCATTGATAACTTTATGGCCGTCAAATAGTTGAGTGTGGGCGTAATATGCAGCGGCGTATGCTTTTGATGAAGCATCGCAGAAACAATGTCGATCATAAAAGAGTGTTGCTGGTTCTGGATACATATCACCCGCAATTCGTGGATTTGGAAAGTTTGGAATTTACGCAAGATGTCGCTGAACGGGTTAAAAATTTTCGCACATTACCTGCGAAAGCTTTATGTCCCAACTGACCATTTCTTTCCAGGCTTCTTGGACCAGTTTTTCTACGGTTTGTAAGCGGTGAAAAGTATCCCAATGGAAATACACGGGCGACACACACTGCCGCAGGTGACGCTTCATCTGCACTACGTGTGCTGTATAACAGGTTAAGGAGTCGGTCTGTAGGCGCCATTTCAAGCCCAATACCTTTGGATTTCTGCCTTTTCCACAATCAGGTGTAGCCCAATGCTTGTTGAAGTCTGGAGAATTAGATGACCACTCACGGATATTCATGGAAACATCATTGAATAACCGATTCGCTTCTTTATAAAATGCAAGTGCCTTTTCAATGGACCCCGCCAGCATATTGTCAACGTATAAGTTGTTCCAAATGACCGGCAACTTGCGATGACTGATATTTAAAGCGTGTTTTGATGACACCCGCCAATAAGGAAGGGCTAGATATAACTCCAAATAAAACACGGCAAAATCAGAGCGTCCATAGGTTTGATGACGTGCCAGGCTTCTTTATGTCTTTAATCCAAAAAATCAAGTGACGTCTCGGTCAGTATGCTGCAAACCCACCTGCAAAAAAGATTTTTCTACATCGGCAATAATGACGATTGGAGATAGGCGAAATCGCAGCAACATCCCACAGAGATCTTGCAGGATCATCGATCCTCGGTGCAAGCATTCTATCAGACTGAGTTTGTTTTTTTCACGATTTTGCTGATGCGTCGTAGACTACTCGCAATTTTGTAGTGGTTTTGTCGGATCTAATAACACAGTTACGAGGTATATAGTGCACACACGAAGTGGGCAGTGTTCTGTCGTCGACAGTTTCGATAACTCCTTTGTTGAGCCGATCGTGGATAATTTTGTCATACTCTTCTAAAGTCGTTTGAGTGTTCAGCCTTTTATCATTGAAGATCCATCGTCCAATAGCCAGCCCTCGATTGTCGGGTAGTTGCGGATGCTCTACTTTTCACGGTAATATGACTTTGTATTGACAATCAGTGACACGAATCAGTTCATTAAACATTCGTATCGCCTCGACATCGTCATGATAATAAGCATATCCCTGATTCCAATGTCTTCTAACGCCCAGAAACATTCAGCGTTAGTATGACTTGACGGACATCCCGCTATTTGTCGAAACAAGGCAGCAGCGCTGGCTTGCACAGTCTCTTCAATTGACATTTTTTCCACTTACTATGTTGCCAAATTTATTCCATGGGATTGAGAAGCGTAACAATCACTCATCCCACGTGCTGAATCTCACTCTTCATCAAATCTCTCGGCCTCGACAACTTGCATGCCTTCGAATCGTTGAGACGGTGAAACTGAATGCGTATCGAACAGGGAATTTTAGACAAAATGATTGGGACGAACTCTTGCTTAAACGTATCTTCTGTTAGACCTAACGCGAATAACCTACGAATCAGGGAGTAACCGGAATTCCGGTTCCGGCGAAAATCGTGTTCCGGTTGCGGTTCCGGCAAAGGGTAAAAACCATACCGGAACCGGAATTCCGGTTTAAAAAGTTTGAAATTTTCCACGTTTTTTGCTTCATCTGTGATCCAAACATATGTAATATATATTATACAATGATCAAGCTCCAATACAACCAAGCAAAAGAAAAGATTAACTAAGCAATTTGCCGTTTGAAACGTAAGTAGGGCACATAATTTCAGTAGGAATTTTTCATAATAACCTACAGGAGCTTGTTAACAAATCAAAGCCAGGTCGTTGCTTGTAACAGCTATTTTACACATCCAGAAGTCAGTGCGGTACGTTTCAATCAAACCGGTTCAATTCGGTAGCAGAGTATGGCTAACGCAGAAGTACTTAGGGTATGCTTGGCTAACATAAATTGCTTCAAGAACCCGCCAATGCGCTTGTAAACTTGGTAAATCAGTCCAAATTGAAGTAACCTAACATCTGCAACGCAGCTATAAACTGCGTTCTTGGCAAAGAACAGTATTTATTGAAACTGTGCGAGCAGCATCACAATGTGTCTCATTTATAGCATTCTGATTAGAAAGTTATCATCATTATCATCTAACTTACGGGCAGTGTTTGTCCAGCGCTAGCCTAAACAGTGTACCTGATTAGAAAATTACCTTCTATCTATTATTTTCTCTTAGAATCATATAAACCAATAATTTCAAGTTTCCTACAGAAGATAACTTATAACAGAACACATAACTTACGTCAAGCACCAGCCAGTGCGGTTGTAAACTTTGTAAGTCAGAATTGAAGTAAAATAACGTTATCTGCAAACAGCCAGAAACAGCTTTCTTGGCAATGAACTGTATTTATTGAAACTGTGCGAGCCGAGCAGCATCACAGTTTGTCTCATTTATAGCGTTCTGATTAGAAATTTATCATCATTATCATCTAACTGACGGGCACCGTTTGTCGAACGCTAGCCTGAACAGTGTCTCTGACCAATGATCAGAAAATTCCATTCTATTGTATTCTCTTGGAACCATATAAACCAGTAATTTCAAGTTTTCTACAGAAGAACATGTAACAAACGTATGTGTAGTAAAGGAAGGCGACTGGAGACAGAGCGAAAGTGTGTATTCTACGCTCCAAGGTTTGTAGGGATATTCGATTTGACGCAGTATACGCAATGGTGTATAGTGGAAGGCATTTTTTGCTCTGGGTGTCCAAAAATCGGCATATTTGATCGATAAATAAACATTACTAGCTTCCTCAGTCTCTTTAAAGTTTCAGAAAGTCAATAATACCATCGCAAAACATTAAGTTTAATGTAAAAATTATTTTTAATGCATTTTAAATCCACTATACCTTCATTTCTTCCTTCATCTGTTTTACTATATATAAATTTCGAAGACCGGGTTCCGGTTCCTGGTTTCGGTTCGTGCAAATTTCGGTTCCGGTTATTCCCTGCTACGAATATGTTTTTCACATTCGTCGTACGTCTGCAGCAACTTTGACTCGCGTGGGTAAGGTATGACAAACAGCGTTTAAAAGTGGGCCAAAATTACGATTTGTGGGTTACCGGAACGTTGCCTAGAGCGTCTACGACGGTGTTGTAATTTCCAGCTGTCAGTCGGTAGCCTTCTACCATGGAAAATGCTTCTCAGATCAGATAGGTACGGAGGTATTTAAACTTTTGTCTACGTCAACCAAGTCTCCGCTAGAATTCACCGTTGACTCAAAGAAATCCCAAAACACTTGCAACCGAATGGGATTTATATGTACCTTATATGTACCTTCTTCCTCCATAGGTACAGTAGAATTGTTGTCGTTGCTGTGTTCGTTGCATTGCATTTGACTGCACCGTCAATTGGAGGAAGTTCTTGAATATGGGTCCAAATCGAACCTAGGTAGTTTCACGATGATGAACCGTTGACGCATGGCTTACGTCGTCGCCATTTGAATATGGGTCCAAATCGAACCTAGGTAGTTTCACGATGATGAACCGTTGACGCATGGCTTACGTCGTCGCCATTAACTGAATTTGCAACAACAGGCTGTGAAAGATTCGACAACGCAATCCCAGCCTTTGCTAACGTTTGGGATAACCTAGTCATGGAATTCGATCACTCGAAGGGCCTCGCTCTCTATTTCAACATCCTCTTCGAGCAGCTAAAGTATTTGCGAATCGAGGTCATCAACTTAGCTTTGATGCTGTCGGGTTGTGTCGATAAAAATCTTTGTTCTGTCTATGGTATTGGGTGCATCCTTGTGCTCCTTAAAATTTGAAAGTTGGCATCTGCTTCTCTATTTGTGTGCGATAACCGTTCCGCTGTTGTTTTAGCATGTTTGCTGAGGCTACCATTGTTATAGGAATTCAGGGGAAACAGTGCAACCCGTGGAAAGAGCAAATTTTGTTACACTACCTAACAAATTTACGCTGTTGAACGCAACGCGCTTTGCTAATTTGCCAAAAAAGCTTTGAAGAGAGGAAGATTGAAGATACACTTTCAAGTTTGAAAACGCAACAATAAAATCTATTTGTCTCTCTTTGCAATTTCTGTAGACGCACAGGAATAGCACAATGCGACTCAAGAAAGAAAAAGTATTCAACTTTGCCGCGGTGACTAGCAACTTTTGTTAAGATCTAATTTGAGACTGGCTTGCATATTGGCGTCAAAAACTTTAGTGAGATTAAACAAACCGCGTACCGGTATGTTGAATGGAAAAGTTTGTTTGTCGCACATTTCGGCAAATAATAAATGAATCTTATGAAAGTAACATATTTTTAAGAGTGAAATTCACAACCGATTTGCGTAGAATACGTGACAAGCTAGGAAGCCAGAAACGCTTGGCGGTCACGATGTAGGTTGATCATAAGAATTTGTGGTTACGCTTTGCCAAATTGCTTGGCAAAAAATAGTTGGAAGATTGAGAAGCTCACGTTTACCGCATTGACCGGCAAACTTCAACACGGAAACAACATCTGTCCGTTCCTTTGCGGCACCATGACAATTAACCAAGCCGTAGTGACTCATGCCTAGTAACGAATTCAGTTTATGTTCAAATAAAACGCGCAAAAAGTCACCTTCTAACATAAAAATGTTTTTAAACTTCCATCATTTGAACAAAAAGTTGTAATACACAAAGGACTTCTGTGCTGCACGAAGCACGACAGAAGCTAAATTCCCATAATAATTTATTAAATAAAACTAGTAACTCTATCGAGATTGCAGAACGTAGTGAGAATAGGTACACCTACGCCTTTTGCATGTACAGCCAATGAGCTCTTGATAGCATATGACGTTATGCTATATGTGGATATCACACAATACCGCACCAGTTGGAACAAATCTAACACCGGTATTGAGTTTCCCATGCCCGAAAACCCTCAAGGTAAACTTTTCAAATTTTGGGTCGATAAACCATGAGGGTGCCCATACCTCAAACCCCATAACTCCAAAACCGGAGCCTTAATCGAAAAACAAAAAAGAGGCATCGGCATTTATAATTTTAGTATGAAATAAAACCAATCAGAGAGAGAAATTCGAATGTTAAGATAAAAATAACCTTGCTTCTGTGATGAGTACTAAAAACCCTCATTTTGACCTCTGACTCCGAACCATGGGGCGTCATACCCCTGTACCCATGAATCATGGGTCGCAGAGCAAAACCGGCACCGCCAATGAGCTTCCCATGCCAGAAAACCCCCAAGTGACACTTTTCAGCCTCTCAGCACGTCACAACAAATTTTATAATTTTGGAACGATAAAAATAAGGTTGCCATACCTCAAATCCCATAACTCCAAAACCGGAGCCTTAATCGAAAAACAAAAAACAGGCATCGGCATTTATGATTTTACTATGAAATAAAACCAATCAGAGAAAGAAATTCGAATGTTACGAACCTTGCTTCCGTGAAGGGTACTAAAAACCCTCATTTTCACCTCTGACTCCGAACCATGGGCCGCAGCGCAAAACCGGCGCCGGCAATGAGTTTCCCATGCCCGAAAACCCCCAGGTAAAGCTTATCAGTGGCCCAAGACGTCAGAACGAATTTTCAAATTTTGGGTCGAGGAACCATTGGGGCTCCATACCCCGTACCTCAAACCTCATAAATCCAGAACTGGAGCCTTAATCGAAAAAAGAGGCATCGACATTTATTATCTTACTACAAAAAAACCATCCAGAGACAACAATCCGATAGTTAAGATAAAAATAACCTTGTTTCCGTAAAGGGTACTAAAATTTGGCAAAATGGGGCCAAAAACCCACATTTTGACCCTTGACCCCGGAATCAAAAAACGCTCGGGGATGTACAGGTAAATCGACTATGCCGGTTCGAATGAGCCCAAGGTCATGAAATTCGGTTAAGGCGTTCTCGACTTATGACCGGTCACACACACATACACACGGAATTTAAAAGATTTCACCCCTGCAACACACAATCTCCACTACGTTCTGATTAAACAAAAATTAAGGTGCTTTTATGCTTATACCTGCGTACAGGTAAATCGACTATGCCGGTTCGAATAAGCCCAAGATCATGAAAATCGGTTAAGACGTTCTCGGCTTATGACCGGTCACACACACATACACACGGAATATAAAAGATTTCACCCCTGCAACACACAATCTCCACTGCGTTCTGATTAAACAAAAATTAAGGTGCTTTTATGCTTATACCTGCGCACAGGTAAATCGACTATGCCGGTTCGAATAAGCCAAAGATCTTGAAAATCGGTTAAGGCGTTCTCGGCTTATGACCGGTCACACACACATACACACGGAATTTAATAGATTTCACCCCTGCAACACACAATCTCCACTACGTTCTGATTAAACAAAAATTAGGGTGCTTTTATGCTTATACCCCCTGCTTAGCTTAAGGGACCCCAACAAAAGTACATTAAATTTGTTATATTGTTAAGGTTCCAAGGGGGTAGGGGTTGGTGGGTATTTTTCCTTATGACGGCTATCGGTATCAAATTGGTGACGGGATTCGTCACTGAAGATGTGTGGTCCGAGGTGTGGCATCAAACGTGTAGTGAACAATGTTTATTATAACAAAATAAAATGTTAGCGTACGATATTGAGTTATTAATACCCGTCGGCTGTAACACCCGACACTATTCTTTAGTACCCGTATTTCTAGATCACGCCAATTTTTTGCACTTAATCCAATGCGCTCGGTCCGCCACCAGCGGTTGGATTTCCCTGATGAACCAGTTGTCGCCATTGACACCGATCACATGCTGTGTCACGGATGATTTCCCGGAAGCTTCTATATAGATCACGCTAATACTCCATCGGTATGCTTGCACAGTTTTGGTTCTCTATTTTACTGCAACTAAGCCACTCGTTTGCTTTCCACTCGGCTATCCATATTCATGTTAGTTTTAAGATTAAGTTATCGATTAAGAGTAAATAAGTGCCTTGGACCTATATTATTACATTTATGTTATTACAATTAGTTTTCAATAAGTATGGTTTGAGCGATCGTTAGTTATATTTAGGTTAGCTGGTAATCTTATACTGCTCTTGTGAGTGCATACAACCGACTCCCGACTGGCTAGTCGGCTGCAGGGTTAATTAATTACCTCAACATAGGTGTAGATTTACGCTAATACTTGCCAGTTATATGTTACACATGCAGCCACCGACTGGCTGACTAACTATATACGTTAAATACAACTGCGTAGTAGCGGTCGACTACTATTCAGTCGAACTTTTCTCAAAGTTCAAGTCCCCGACTGGCTGACTTATCGGATGATTTTGGATAAAGTGGTGCTCGAGAGGGTAACTCGATTCCACACCCCTTACTCGCCCGGTATTCTCAAGAATAGCACTTCCTGCTGAGCCGCCCGGGCTGGCTGTTGATCCAGCAAGTCGCACTACTAACCAAAATCCCACCTGTACTCTCGCCTGGGTATATATTACTTACTCGACACGTAGGGACCGAAATTGTAACTGGTATCTGTTATTACGACACCACTCCTAGTAATATTATAACACTTGTTTTATTAGGGAATTTAGTATTACTAATTTAACTACTAAGTTGCTTAAAAATACTTATTTGTAGAAGTCCGCCCTGGTTAAAGCTCTATTATTGCACAAGTACCATAACAAAGCCAATTTCAGTAATCCACAAGCAATTCCAGCTCAGCGTAAGATCCTACACACCAAGATATAAAATCAAGAACCAGATACTTTCTCGTGCAATTCTTTGCACGCCGATAACTATTAAGCCTGATTAAAGGCACCAAAATATAGCAACAAGTTCCGAAAAGCGTTATAGCACTACTAATTGTACCAGATAATCATTCCATAAAACATAGAACTTTCTGGTACAATTAACACCTAAGCTGACGTAATCGGTTATCTAAGTAACCGATATATTGAAACAAAAACAACAATAAAACATATTAGATTCTTTCAGGACAATCCCGACTATTTCTTTCGGAGACAAAACAATAACTGAACAACTAAAACTCAAGACTGTTAAGCATAGGTTAGCTAATAAACAAAACGAGTGAAAAATATGCAATAGGGTAAGTAAAAAAGGAAATTTTGTTAGGTTATTAAATTTTAGAATTTTATAGTTTAAACTAGTTGGGGAACCATATAAAAAATAAAAGTTTCGAAATAAAAAAATTACAAATTTTAGGACCCTGTGACCCCAGTAGCTTACTCTTATATTGTTTTGGTTTATTTGGGGGGTAGGGGTTGGATGGGGATTTTGTTAGACGGGATTCGTCACCGAAGGATTGTGAGGTTCGAGGTGTGGCCAGTAAAATGCCAGTGGGAGGCTGATTACGGTGCGCGTCTTTCTTTCCTGAACGATTCTAGTGCTCTATATTTTGCGATGCGGCGCAATCCTTGCTCGGCTATACGTGCTCGAGTTCCAGATAATTTGGCAACAAAGGCACATATAGAATGCTTATTATAACACGATAAAAGGTTAGGCACTATTATCACCGTAGATCGCTTGGCACAGTACCTATATTTCGACAACCGTATCAGAAAGATCGTACTCTTATCGGTGCTCGTTTTGAAAAGCCTCGGCAGTATTCTATAGTCCCGTATTTTTGCTCACACAGGCTTCACACTGACTTTTCAAAGACGACTAACTGATCTCTCGTAACCAAAGCAGCGGTACGTTCTTTAGTATATACCAATTATTTTTAGCTCACGCTTTATTCCACCGGACTCTATTGCACAGTCTGACTCGCACTCTTCACACACTTCTGTCACTAGTTCTGACAGTCTCGACGATCCCTTTCTAGTACTTTGACCCTTAAGTTATTTAAAGCTAAGATGTATTGGCCTACTCCTTAGCCCTAAGTTATCGCAGCCAGTGTTTAAGGGTTATACCTGAGCGATAGTGAGTCAATTTTAGGTTATCTATTACGTTATTACAGCCCTTGTGGGTTGACACAATGACACCGGCCGGTAGCCAATATGCGATTATCTGAGTACCTGGACCTAGGCCTTAGGTTTACACTAATAGTGCGAATTATGCTAAAGTTACTAAAACTGTACGGTAGCCGTCGACTACAGTGCAGATGAAGTTTCCCACTCCATGTTGGGGCTGGTGAATTTCTCAACACAAACTTTTTCTTTTTCTTTCCAATAAAGGCCGTCCCCACGCCGCCCTGGTATTCCCTGGCGTCCGCGGCGTGGTGTATGAGCGTAATGTTTACGTAAAACTATATATAACCTGCTATATAGATATAAAACTACCTATGTATTTACTTATAAATATATAAAATATAATAAAACTTAAATTATCAAATTTCACCCCTACCGTCATATATCCCAAAACCCACATTTAACACGTAAAAACTACTTAAAACTTATTCTTTCCGTATGAACACCCTATTTCCTGACCCCCATTTCCTATTCACCCATCCTTCTCCATTATAGCCAAAATTTAACCAAATTCCACTTTTCCTATTTTCCTACTAAAATTCAAACTACCCTCCCTCTCCCAATACTTAACCAATACATTCCAAAATTTAATATTTTCTTCCCCTCACCTCCTCTACTAAAATATATAAAATTCCCCTTTCCTCTCTTACCTCTTCCAATAAAATTTCCTTTTTCTATATTTTCACTTTTCCCCCCATTTTTTTTATTTTCAAATATCTCCCATTTCCCCAAAACCCTACCAACCCATCCCAAATTTTAATATCCTTTACCCCTCTATTTCCCATCACCTCATATCTATCCTACCCCTTTCTCCTCCTTTTTATTTCCTTTAAATTTTAATTTTCGAAAATTCCAATTTTTCTCCTATTTTCACATTTTTCAAACATCTTCCATTTTCTAAATACTTAACCCCCACTCCTCAAATTTAAAATACAAACTCCCCTACCTTCCCCCTTCATCATATTAAAATTTCACAATCCACCTCTGTCTCTACTTTTCTCAAACCACACCCACCTTTCTACCCCATTTCTCATTTTAAATTTTCCATTAAAATTCCCCTAAATTATATAGTAAATATATATGTTATTACTTTCGCGTGAACCGCGTATCACTCTATTACGGCACGCAGTACCGTTTGTTTTCGTCAGCTGGGCGTATTCCATATTCACAAACGGTTACTCGTTTTGATATAGTGATTTTGATTCATTAGTATGTATTATGATTATTATGTTTTTCATAATTTAGAAGCTGGTGACCTAGCTAGGGACGGAAAGTGTCATAACGAATATTACTTGTCCGTTTTTATAAATGTGGTGTTAATGTTTAATTCGCCAGCTGTTGCGTTTGAATATCGACGAATTTTTTGTTATAGATGTTTTTCGGTTGAATATGATGACGGGAAGTGTTAGCTAGTGTTTCGGAGAAGTCTACGTGTATTATAATGACGGGTAGTGTGGTTAGCGTACGTGTGTTGATACAAAGATTTTTGTTCTCTTATTTTTGTTGGCAATTACCGTAAGAAAGTCAATAGAACAAGTCACCTACACGCTGGCTAATTTTCTATTTTTATCGAAGATTCCCGTGCGTCATTTGGAGAATTCGTTTTTTACTCTCTCCAGTAGTGTGCGCTGTTTTGACAAAAGGGTTTAGCTACGCGTTAGTCTGAGATTGATTTCTCTGATGTCTGATGAAACCAAAACGTAACCGACATCTCCAATGGTGGCCAAGGGGAAGAGGGGAAGATACAGAGCGAGTTCGACAGTTACCCAAAAATATAAGTAAAATCAAGAATAAGGGGAAAGGAGCCACCAGAGGGGATGGACCGGTCTACCAGCGGTCGGAGATACCGTTTATCACTGGTTGAGAGTTGCGCGAGTTCCCAGCGGTAGACATGTCATTGTCCCGGGCAGGGATATCGAGTTTAGGTCAATGTCTGGTGCTTGATTATGAACTAAGCTGACTAGGCCGTGTGAACGTATACGAGCTAAAATAAACTACAGTTATACCAATTCGAGCTGTTTACCAATTATGTCTTGCCAACTAAGCATACTTAGACCATTGGTTGCATTACAAAGTAAGTTGCTATGGGATAAAAAATGTGAGTTTAGGTAAGGATAGGATTGGTGCGTTCGGCACCCTTTTAGGTGTGACCTTTTCAAAATTAAG
>JASANE010005785.1:0-36741 GCA_030248225.1 Trileptium ribeirensis | reverse complement strand
ATAACTTAAAAATGAACCACGCTCGTTCCATTTCACTCCTCGCGTGTGAAATAGTAGTTATTGTCAGCTGGAGTGTTTAACCGGGTGGGGGAGAGAAACATTGTTCCGGGGGAATTTTGCAAGGGGAAGCCAAAATTTTGCCACGCGGCAGCAACAGGGGCGACCATTTTTGCCAGAAAGCTCAGAAATATGGCTCCGACACCCCATCATTTTGAAGAAGCTAGTAAGTATAGTAAGTGTGCGGCAATGTTCTTATTTGTGACTATGGGAAAAAATCTCCGAAAACAAAGTAACAAACATAACGCACAAAATAGAAACATATTACAAGAATGTGTATTTGCTTAAAACTCGTTCCCAACAACCTCTATACAAAATTTGGAAAGTCACATTTACCATGGTAGATAGTATCAATGCATGAAAGATATTATTTCTTCAGTAAACCCATCAAAGCCCTTTCGTAAGTTGAACATGACAAGTCGAAGCATAATTTTTCATCACAGCACATTGATGAACATTCGCCAGTATTTTGTTCGACGCCTAGTAGAATAACATTATGCACATAGCTTGTGTATTTGCGGTACTCCATTAACAATTTGGGATCCCAGAGCAGTTTCGGTTATAACTCCTACCAGAACCATCCGGTCAAAAATGGCACAAACTGATCTAAGATAACCTTCTCCGAGCGCCATTGTGAAGCTATGAATAAAATTCTAATAACGTGAGTTTCTTGCTTATTTAATGTGTGCCATATGAAGAGACCGACCGAATACCAAATAGTGGAATCCTGCCATATATAAAATATAAATTAGGTCAACTAACGATGTATTCCATGCCTGTGTTTATGATTATTCAATATTATATATTTATACATTTATATATTTCTGGCTTCTCTAAATTGATGTAGGCCTTGACATTTTTCAGTGTCCTCTGGCATCCATTATTTGTCCAAGGGTTCAGTAAGATTTATAAATGCATAAAAATTTTAGTATATTATACAATATACGGAAAATAATAAATATATATATTAAGCAAATAATTGAAATAATAATAAGCTCGAAACGAAACAACGTCTGGACGTATATAATTCCACGATAATAAGGAGGATACATATGCGAGCTGCAAAACTAACCAGATTAAAACGTCGCGGTAAAGACCCAAAACGTTTATGATATTACCTATAGTTATCATCACGAATTGCTCGATGAATTGTTAACAAAACCTGATAACTCCTCATGCCTCGGTTGCAAAAGGAATCTACTACGGGTGTGTGAAACGAAGCAAATATAAAAACCTGGTTCGAGGGCGGAAAGATAATGGACATAAAAGATATCCGCCCAAGGCATCCACAAAAAATTAGTCAAATAATTACTTCCGATAATCAACCATTTTCAATCATGAATGATGTTGGATTCAGTGGACACATAACCCACTCAGAGCCGGGATACGCTATACCGTATAACAAGTCCTTCCGTAAAACGTAATACCTAATATATTCTTAAAGGTAAAGAGCGCCATCCCTGAAAAGATATCTGCACGGCAGACTTGTGAACGTCCGATACCAGAAGCGCGGCGTTAATTAGCTTTACCATTCAAGGGCATGGCACGGAATTCCGAGCAGACCAAATTGTGATCGCAACGAAACACATTCCGGACAGTCATACCGGTGCCCAGCTGATGCACTGTATAATCTAATGCTAAACTGACAGACTGATAGAGTTGCAAGGCACGCTATGGTTAGCGACAATGGTAACATAGTTAAAGCTGTTGCTGATCTTGATGACGAATATCATTTGCGCAGCCCACAATTTGGTACTGTCGGTAAACGATGCACTTTTAATCAGCGATTCGTGATCGATATTACACGTGGCGATTGATCGATGAATCGTTACCCCTCGCCGCTGGCATGTAACAAATCGAATCTAGTCTCACTCAGTTGGTAAATTTTCCTACACTCGAAACAACGACACTTGATCTACTTCTTACGAACTCCCCAACGGCATGTCGCGCGCGTCGAATGTTCCGAGAATTTCGTAAATTCAGATTATTTCTCTATTGATTTCGTGATAGCCACCGCCGCAAATCCAATCAAATTCCGCTGAAAGACAACTTTCGACTTTAAAAATGCGAACTTTAAAAGACTCAACGACTTTCTTATTTCAAATGATTGGAACTCATTATTACATTCTCCCATTAAAGTAAATAATAAATGTTTAATATTTTATAATATAATGTTAAACGCATGTGATTTATATGTACCCAAACGAGTCATACCTTGCTGGAAAAACAAAACTTGCTCGAAAATATATCAAAAAAATTCTGCCGTAGCAAATTAGTGCTGTGGAAATTAGATAAACAATCAGGAGACATGTCAGAGTACAGAAAAGCTGCCAAGTATTACAGCCATGCGGTTAGTAAACTAAGAGTAAGGAAAGAATCTAGATTAAATATAGATATATCTAGATATCTTAGATTATGGAAACCCAAATGCTCTGTACAGTTACGTAAAAACGCGTAGCTCAACAGCAACTGGCATAAGTGCACTGAAATTGCCAAGTGGAGAAATCGCTACGGACGATCCAAGTAGATCGGAAATGTTAGCTCACGCCTTTCACGGCATCTATTCAATCTCCGACAACACTTTTCAAATG
This sequence comes from Trileptium ribeirensis, assembly GCA_030248225.1. Taxonomy (NCBI): domain Eukaryota; kingdom Metazoa; phylum Nematoda; class Enoplea; order Enoplida; family Thoracostomopsidae; genus Trileptium; species Trileptium ribeirensis. The sequence goes on along the minus strand of JASANE010005785.1, from coordinate 34,093 downwards.
TTTACAGATAACATCACTCATCAGTTGACGTGGGTGCCGTTTACGCCTTGCGACGTGCAATTAACTGTAAAGAAGTTAAGGCCTAAACATAGCCATGTACCAGATACCTTCACGCAGTTCTTTTTGTGCAAAGTGAAACATCCAATCAGTATTCCATTCGCGCACATTTTCGAGCAGTCCTTTGTCAATGGTTGCGTACTCGATATGTGGCGATGCGCCGATGTGATCGGAATATATAAAAAAGAAGACCCCACGGACTCATTAAATTACCGTCCGATATCGTTAGTTTCAAACTGCTGCAAAATCACGGAACGGATCATTAGTAAGTGCTTGCTAAATCATGTCAAAACATCAAATATTTTATCTCAAAATCAACATGGATTTATCGCTAAACGGTCCACTAGCACTCAATTAATCAAGAGTGTCTGGGACTGGGTGATATCGACAAAAATCTATCAGTCGCTGTAGCTTATATCGATTTTGCGAAGGCGTTAGACACCGTTTCCCACACAAAACTTGTGTATAAGCTCTCGTGCCTTGGAATATCTGGTAAATGTCTAGCTTTGTTAAACAGCTTTTTATCAAACAGGAAGTTTCTGATTAAAATGAACAACAGCTATTCAAACTACAAATCTGTTCTATCCGGTGTTCCTCAAGACTGTATCCTTGGACCAACATTATTCACGTTATATGTTAATGATTTAATTGATGATGTTAAAATTTGCTCAAAAGTTAACATAAAGTTGTTTGCCGAAGATATTAAATTGCACATAACGATCCCAAAAGAAAATAGCCAAATTGCTAAAACTAATACGCAAATTGCACTAAACCGAATTTCGGAGTGGTCTGAAAAATGGCAACTTATGATCTCTGTTTAAAAATGTCAGATTTTGCACATAGGGACCACAAAACTAGTTCCTGCAGCCAGTTATCTACCATATGAAGAACGTCTAAAATTCTTTGGAATACAATCTCTAATGGCACGCCGAGTTAGAAGTGATTTAATTCTGGTTTACAAGATGCTTAGAGGTCAAGTGGCGTTGGACTTCTTAAAATATTTTGTCCTCGGATATCCCGACACTCGTGTGTATAAATGGAAGCTAGAAACGGTCGATATTGCACGTCGTGACTGTCGCCGCTAGTTCTTTTCCCATCGCATAGTACGGGCTTGGAACGCATTGCCCCCTGACGTTGTGGAAGCAGGTTCGCTCTCACTGTTCAAAAAGCGACTCCACTGCTCTGGTATTCTTGATGCTTTTGAATATTAATTATATATTCATCAACCAATCATGCCTCGCTCCAATGCGAGGCAATCTGCCCTTCGTATGGCAACGTTATTGGAAAGTCGTTACTCAATCGACAAACGATAACTACTTAGGACCATGTGAAAGGAAGAAATGGTACGTAAAAACCCACATTTCTCATATACCCTACCATTAAACACTATACCACACAACGAAATTTGTCGCGACCTCGGATTATCCATTACTTGAGAATTAAAATTCAACCAACATCGCACATATATAGTGAGCAAAGTATCTAAAATATCTAAAATGCTTTTCCACTGTTTCTAAACTTCTGATATTGAACTACTTCGTGTGCATATGTTACATATGTTCGGCCCATACTAGAATACGCGTCTCCCGCTTGGTCACCTGTGTATTCATGGCACACCGATATCATAGGGCGCGTCCAACGCTACTACACAAGGGGTCTTATATAATCACTGCGCGCCGACTGCATCCCAGTACAATGAAAGACTAATATTTCTTGATCTAGAACCACTTTAGCTAAGAAGACTACATTTCGACCTTATTGCAATTTTCATACTTATCAACAATGAAGACGATTCAATATACCGAAACGCGAACCCGTGGCCACAATTGCAGAATATATAAATCTACGTTCAAAACCAACGTACTGCACCATATATTTTCAATGCGGGTAATAAAATATTAGAATGCCTTACCATCAACAATAGACGGAATACCTTTAGTTACGGCTTCGAGTTCAAAAGTGTTTAAAACACTACTAGGTAAAGTAGATTTTGCAAATAATTTAAAATACGATAAAAATTATAGATGATAAATGGTGGTACTGTCCCATATTTATGTTTGTCCAAACAAATACGGATTTATACATAAATATTACGATCTGGCCAGTAAATCAAAATGCAGGACGGTACCGGGGGAGACTTTAATAGATTTTGCCACTTTTTCAATATATATACATGAATGTATAAGCAGGTAATTAGAATGAGACTATTTACAAGTTGGGTAACACTTACTGTTAAAGTAATATATTTTGGATTTGGCCTATGATGGTTGCGTAGTGCCGAACAGATGTGGAAAACCGCCGGATGAGGAGTTGGGCTGTAGTGAGATTCGAACCCACGACCTTCTGATTTTGAATAACCAAGGATATGCTCAACTGACTGAGCTATCCCCGCTGGACTTTACAGTAGATAACTGCTACATTCAATAGTCTATCATCTCTGATTAAGGCCTATCACTGGCTTTTAAATTTATATATACTACATGTTTTGTGCATATGCCACATATTATTTTATTTCTTCCATAGCCATCAAGCAGACGGCATGGAATAGGGCAATCATTGGAAATATGGCGCTGGGATTTGCTTCTGGGTGCTTCAGCACAAGACGGCAATAGAATCCGATATTTTCTGTACGACCTTAATGCAAGGTAACAAATTTTTGATTTTGCCCTATTGTGGGAGAATGGTGACCAAACGATGTGAAAAACAGTTGGCTGAGAGATAGACACGGGGTGGGATTCGAATTCATGACTTTTCGCTTCTGGTCGGCCAGCAAACCCTCTACCAACCAGGGTCTCAGTGTTTGTGTCAACATTACCCGGGTTGACCCATGCACGTCTGAATTTGATTTGACAAGTGACACCGCTAAGAAAGATCATACATGAAGAGCGATCCACACAGCAAATATACGTAACGTACGTTTACGTACCTACAGTTTCGGTAACCGAAAGCCGGCAACGATGACACCGTGATGACTACACTTGCCGACATGATCCGTACGTATACCGTTTAAATATTGGAATTTTTATGCAAGACCATACAATTATCGCAATTAAGCCCAAGGCTGATATACCAAAAAATATTTTCTTGCAAACATTAATTCGAAGATGCTGTTATATTCATACATATTTTCCACCAATAATTATGGTGATTTAACGGATCCTCTGTCAGCCAGCGCGAATACATTTCTAATACGCTGGAATTTTGTTATCAACGGTCAAAATGAAGCAATGAAGAATTATATTTGCTGAAATTTGTTGCGCTGCCGTCTCCCTCCAGGATAATGCGCTCAGGTACGAAGCCGATGTAAGTATTGAAAGTTTCGGCTTAGGACTTAATCTTAGATGTGGAGATGGGGCGTAGCCGAAATATTCCTGTTTAAATACCTATAAAGAAAAAGTTTGTGTTCTAAGTTTTTTATTCGGAAAATTATCATGTTCTGGGCTTTCGGGTGATTCCCGATTTATCCCGACCGTGGGTACCTGACTAACTGATCCGTGGTTGCCCTACTTCACAGCAGTTACAAACTGCGATATTGAAAAGCAGTTACAAGTTGTTCATTGTTATTGCTCATGCTCGGTAGTTGTTGCTCTTGTCTTTTTGTTACGGGTACGCTTGAGTCAATTTCTTGGATTGTACCTTCCAGTTCTTCTGTTTTACTTATGTTTGTTCTCGTTTCTTTTGCCTTTTCGTTTGGATGATTTCCCGTTTTCGATGTTCTTTTCTTTTGTCGTTGATTTTTGCAGGTTGTTGCGCTATATGGTGTCCTCTGAAGTGGCATTTAATACTTTAAATTTTATATGGGGCTTGCATAAAACGTCCCGGTTACGAGGTCTATTTACTATTATTACAGTATAAAGAACTTCTATTTTGGCTTCTACCTTATTTAGGACTAGAGGTTAATTTTTGGGTTTTCGAACAAATACTGATTACTTTTATTTTGTTATTAAATTGTCTCACGTTTACACACCAGCCTGATCAGCATGCTATTTTCTTTTAAAATGATGGAAGTAGGGTTGCTGGGTTATTTTGATTATGACGGTTATAGGATATTAAGTGGGACGGGATTCGTCACCGAAGATTAGTAGGAACGAGGTGTGGCCAGTGGCATGCCAGTGGGGATAGTCGGTTGACACGCGGTCTTTGCCTTTAGTGAGCAGTGCCTGTGCCCTATATTTTGCTGTTGGGACGCGGCTACGTCGAAGCACTCTTGGTTTAGATAAATATGAATCAAACGCTTAGCAAGCAATGATTATTACAAAATCAGATAAAAACATTAAGGCACAGTTATTGAGCACTAAATCCGTAAGCTCTTTCTCTCTGAGGCATAGTTCTTTTAGCTCTGTTAGGTCAGATCACTCCTTTAAAAATACCGGCGACTACGTCTGATTCAGTTGTTAACACTAACTCGGCCACTAGCGCTTTGTACTAACTCGTACCAACTCCTGTTACGCCTCTTGTGAGGTCGACGCAGTTATCCGCAATGGCTGGCGTACTGCACGATTATATAAGTACGTAACTAAACCTATGCCTTAGAAATCCGCTAATACTATCCTTATTTAATATATCTGCTCCCGAATGGCTGACAAGTGCGTTAAGGTTTGAGTAACAACGAGTTAAGTTTAGGTTAGCTGTCACTTTACTAAAGCTTTTATGAGTTGATACAAATGACCCCCGAATGGGTGGCCAACTGCAGGTTATTTAAGTACCTTAACCTAAGCCTTAGAATTACGCTAGTACGTGCCGGTTATGTTAAACCAGTCGCCCCCGAATGGCTGGCAGACTACGTTATTTAAAGCTGGATAGTAGCGGTCGACTACTATTCAGTTGTAATTTTTCTCAATCCTTAGGCCCCCAAATGACTGGCAAACTGCCTGGTTATTAGGTATAGAGTTCTCGAGGTTGTTCGTCGAATCCACACCCCTTACTTGCCCGGTCTTGTCAAGAATAACACTCCATGTTGAGCCGCTCCGAATGGCTGCCGCACCCAAGTCGCGCTACTAACCACAGTGCCCACCTGATCTTTGACGCCCGGGTTGATACTCACTCGACTATTTGGGTGGAAGCTGTAAGAGTACCAATTATTAGTGTTAGCTAATATGTCACCACTCCTGTTACTATTATAGCCACTTTTCTTTTTACGAAAATAATATTACTATTAAATACTAATACGTTGACTAGGAATACCTATGTGTGTAGCTTATAGTAACACCAGACTTCCTCTTTAAAATTAACAACTCTTAAACAAGAGCAAATTCAATAGAGCTAACACCTGTCCATAACTCCTCATATAATTCTTTATATAGTGCTCCCAATGGTCTTAAACAAAACCAAAAATGAAATTCACAGAGTCAAAATCATTGAAGAGTAAGCCTCGAATGCAACTAAAACTCATACTGATAGAGTAGAATCGCTACTTTAATACAACAGCAAAGCTACCAGTCCAAGGTAGCTATGTAAGTCGTATAAATAAAAACCAAATATAATATATCATCCGCTTAATTCTTTACGCGTCATTTCAGCAGCTTAAGCCGTATAACAACCAATGATAACATCCGTGTAATTCGTTACGCGTCAATTCAGCAGCTGAACAGAAACTCTTCATAATAAAACTAAAACTAAATGCAAAAAGAAAATTAACTTGGGTTAGCTAAGCTTACGAAATGTTGAAGTTTATGCAAAATAGGCCCAGACTAAGAAGTTTAGAAAATTTTAAGAAGAAAAGTGAAACAAAAAGGGAGGGGCTAAGTAATAAATAATTTTTGGTTTGGTAGGGTATTGGGGAGATTTTTAGGTTTTGGGGAGGTTTTGAGACCAAGAAACTATTGGCTAGGATAGTAGCCTTTCAGTGTCGGGGATTTAGTAGGCCACCGAGGGGTTCCCGGGGCTAAAATCCCAATTTTTATCGTCTTTCAATAAATATTCTATTATATGTTTCTCTCAATTTTCCAAATTTCTAAAATTTTAAAATTTAACTTCTTTATTTTCCTAATTTGCATAAAATCCATTTGTTTTTCTTATTAGCTATGTATAGTTAGGTTTAATTTTCTTTTAGTTTTCAGTCTGTTCCTTGTCTTCATGGAGTGTGCGGCATGATTTCGATATTCGCTTGAACGCATTTTATTTGGCATAAGTTTTCTTTAATCGCTTACCTAGCTAATGTTACTATTCTAGCTTCCATTTTTTATGTTTTATACGTTGGTCGTTGATATGAGAGTTATGGAGGAGAGTACGGAGACTTAAAGCGTCACGTATTTTATATATCGGTTATCTCATAACGCTGTCCGACTGGAAAGGAGCTTATACTCGGCCCTTCACCCAGTGGACTAGCAATTAGGAAGTCAGGAAACGCCTATGCTCGGGTTTTCTTCTTGACAGATCTTACGAGAACGGTTCTTGTCTTTTGGAGCGCAAAGAATACGCGGTGCTGTTGCTTGATCGCTATGGACTAGAGTGAAAAGGGGCGTAGTGTAAAGGAAGAACTGTTATCAGCGGCACAAATAATTGACCCTATTCCCATTATTATTTTACTTACTAATACTTACTTACTACTTACTTCCTTATAAAAGAGAAATAGGAAGTGGCGATAAAACTTACTAAGGGCGACAGTATAGTAGAAACGCATTAGGTTTAGTAATATCTTAAAAATTTCGGCCCCGCGGAGTCGAGTGAGTTACAACCCAGGCGAGAGCGCAGATGAGATTCGAATAATGAGTAATACTACTACGTTCTCTGGCAGCCTTATGGTGTCGAGGCGTAGCCAGTATTATTCTTGAGTAGACCGGGCGAGTAAGGGGTTGGGTTCGAACGATCAAAATCTCGAGTCTCTTATTCCTAAAACCAGTATCGTCAGCCGTTCGGGGGCATACCTTGAGCAAACTTCAACTGCATAGTAGTCGACCGCTACCATAAAAACCATAAAACCTAGGAAAGTAACAGATAATATAAACCCTAATCACTATCGCTCAAGTATAACCCTTAAACACTAGTCACGATAACTTAGGTTTACGGACTAGGCCAAATACTAGGTAGCTTTAGCTTAACCTAAGGACTAAAGTAATACAACGAGAGCACCGACATCACTGGCCAAGGTGTGTACAAGCTAACGTCAGACTATGCATAAACTGGTGTCAGACTATACAAGAGCCTAGTGGAGAATTGTGTAACGACTGCCGGCGGAGTGCAGGCGTGAGTTAAAATAAGCTAGTACTAAAGAATAGCACTGCGTCTACAGCGTAACCGTTGCTAAATCAGCGGTGCTAAAATACGGTACAAAAGAACAGTACCGAGGCTTTTGGAAACCATCACCGAGGAAAGTACGGTATTCGGACACGGTTATCAAAAATAGTGCCAAAAGTGATCTACGGTGTTATTAGTGCCTAGCATTTTATCATTTTGCAATAAACATTCTATATTCCCGTCTGTTGACCAAATATCTGGAACGCGAGCAATACAGCCGAGCAAGAATATCTGCAACGCGGAATATAAGGCACTACAATCGCTCACGAAAGACACGCGCCACACTAGCGTCCCACCGGCAATATACTGGCCACCCCTCGAACCATACAATCCTTCGGTGGCGAATCCCGTCCCCTTCTTAAATATCGATAGCCGTCATAAGAGAAAATCTCCTAACACCCCTACCCCACTAAAGAGCATAACATATAACACTCAGCAAAACATGCAATTCAAAAAATAGAAAAATTCGTGTCACACTAGCTAAGTAATTACACATGCTAAAAACTATTAAAAAGTGACGAAGCTTTGAGTTAATTGACAACTGTACTGCACTTAGAAAATAGTTTTCAATACAGCCTTACTATATTTTGATTCTAGGTTATTGATTTTCAGGGAACCTTCTTCTAAATGAAGGCTTTGTTTTCGCTATAAACATGTTTTTCAAGAGGTATTCAACCAGGTAGCACCAAAAAGCCAACGAAACACTGATCCTATAGCTTACTCACGCATTCATGGGGCGCGCATATCGAAAATGGCAGAGGTCCTGGTAAGAATTCCGACACTTATCCGATACAGGATCTCAAGCATTGAAACTAAAACATCGTTGGTGTCGATGGGGTTAGGCGAGAAGGTTGCCCCTTAAGAGCCACACTGCACAAGTTAAATATACTTTCGAAGGCTCCGCCCTTCACACCCCCTCACTCCTCCTAGTCCTTCTGTTCAGGCGACACACCTAATGTTCTCAGAATCAAATTGACAGAAATTGTTGGCACAAATTTATTCACAAAAATTATTTATCATAAATTTATTGACAAAATTAACGAAAGTATTAAAATTTTGGGTTCCGAAAAATTGCAAAAATTTGCCCCAACCACAGCCTGCACCCACCCTCTCCCCCGTTCCTCCGCCTGGACAATGTTCCTCCGCCTGGACAAAGCTAACAGACCTTCAAGAACAATGTAAAAACGTACTATTCACTGACACACTATTGCTTATGTGTGATCCCACTTTAGGTGCATCTAAGGTTGTCCTTTTGCCTAATTCACGAATTGATTTTTGCAGAATTACGCACCCAGCGTTTTGCCATTGGTATTCGCCCTTTTCCTCACCCTAACAAGAGCTCCGCGATGTACGAATGGAATTTGTGTTAGCGAACGTTTGTCCATTTCGCGCATTTCTCCCCATTCATGAAATGGTATCCTCAGTCAGAGAGCGATGTTCGGGGAGTATTTATGCATTATATCTTAAGAGAAAAACGCGATTGGTGCTCGCGCTTTCAAATGTACGCTGTCAACAAAATGTGATGCTATATCCTGAAATAGTCACGGCAAGGAGCACCTACGAACTCCTACATCGTGTTCGTGAGCATAAGGGAATCGTGATTTGTGCTCGTTCATCACCTTTACGACCGTGAACTGGTTTGATAAAAGAACAACCAGGGTGCACGCACCTATTAAGGTAGCTCACACATTAGGAAAACAACATCTGTTTCATTTGCATTCAGCTACTCGTAAGGATCGGATCAGGAACGCTAAACATGAGTACGTTTTAGAGGTAGAAATCCAAAATTCACAATTCTACAAAATCTCTCCAATTAATAAAACTGTTAATTTGCACACTGCTGGTAATAATTTTATACATCAGTGTAAAAATTATTGTAGTGTTCTGCCATATGCTGAGTATTCCTTATATGAAATTCGTTCGTGTGATTCTGGATCAGAAATAAATAATACAAGCGAATACTTTTGGAGAGTCAGACATCTAACGTTCAAAATTGCCAATCAAACTAAAAATGGAATTTGGGTCGAGCCCGACGTGACCCGACCCGTGTCAACCCGACCCGCCCCGACTTTGCTTCTTTTTTTAAATCATATATATGTTCTACAAGATCTGAAAAACAAGCATGGTTCAATGGTAGTCTTCATTTACCTAGATTATTTTATCGCTAAAGCCTGTATTGTTGCAGATAGTAATAGAATTTTTGTTACTTCAATTTTCAATTCAATTATCTGTTTGGTAGTTAATACAATTCTTTGTTACTAATAGCGCAAAAATAATTTTTGTAAATGTAATAATGCGGAATGCGACTTTGTGAATACCCAATTTATATTATCTGTTTAGTAGTTTGATTGATGCGGTGGGAAGTATGCCCAAAATCAACAAATGATGATGTGTTAAAATACACCAACATAAGTAAGCCAAAGCCTACACCCTCTATCGTTACATCAGCGGTGCTGAGGGTTAGAAGACATCGACTCAAAAATGATTATAAAATTAATTTTCAGCGCCAACATAGCGAACAGAGGTCCACTACACTCCCTAGTGCATTGGCGCCGCATCAAGTCGAGCTCGACGGTGTCCATTGGATATCCAGTTTTAGTTGAGATCTGCATCTTATTATTGCATCATTTGCTGCTGCTAACAGTTTTGTTCATCGGTTTTCTAATATTCGATAAGCTGCACTAAATGTTACTGTCATTCGAGCCGCTAGTTGCTAGTATGGCATATATTTGGCACGCTATCGCAAACGGACGGCGTAGTCGACCACGGTTTTAATTCCAAAGAACCATAGGATTTCTTACAAATTTCTCGTCGTTGCGGAACACTGTGGTTGAACAGCATAAATATAAATCCCACTCTGCCCCCAGGAGAGCGCAGATTATCACCTTCAGCTCCATCGCTAGGATATTTGTGAAAATATCTTTGTTTGGCTTCAGTTATCCGGGTTTAAGAGTTTTATTTAATTTCGATTGTAGGTTGCTGTGTTTAGGAAATCGAACTAAACCCGCGCACGCCATCTGAAATCGCTGTGCAGCTGAAACTGCTGCTTCCGTGTCTTTCCATGCTGTCTCAAACATGATGTTTTACCTATGCGCAGCGCAATAAAGTCTATTTTCATGGCGGAATGCAGCTACAAAATGTGATAGCAATCAGTTACTAGCCATAATTTTTCAAACAGTGCTTCCGAATCAACGTCGTACAATCCTAGACCTACACAGATTGCTTGCTGGACGTTATCAGCTGTTTTCGTTTCATGAGCAAACACTGCGCATGGAAGAACGGAACGGTCGAGAGTCCCATATTCGTCGATAAAACGCGCGGAAATATCCAAATACGACTTTTTTCGTTTGTCTTCAGTCCACATATCTGTGGTAAAGGCAGTTTGTGATTGCAAGATTTCAATTTGTGGGAAACTAAGTTTCGAATAGCTGTAGCAGAGTCAACAACCCACTTACTCACAGTTTTTCGACCAGGAAACAGCCATGGGTCTACTTCGTGGCCTACTTCCATTCGGGGATCAGCAGATGCCTCTAGACCTTAACCGTCAGCCGCAGGGCATGATCGCAAATCGAGACACATAAACTTAACAACTGCAGTTCTCAGCTTTTGCTCATCTGCTACCGTTAATGCTTTCTTACCGAAACATCGGTTCAGTGTCATGTTTGACTGATTATTGAGCTTACGGCAGAGTTTTACATATCTTTGCAGCGTTGTGATTCCAGTTTTATGAGTATCAAAATTGTAGGCCTTGTGACAGATGATGCAAACCGCAAATGTTAGAATAATGTTGGGCGTGTTGGATATCTTTTGTGATTCCTGTGGTAAAGCAAACTACTGCCAAATTTCACTTTTTCATGACCGGTTCAGTACCAGGACGACGTCTGCATTTTCTAACCCTTTCTGAATGCTATCTATATCTTTAAAGTTACACTTTCTGATTTTTTGGCTACTTGTCTCGCGCGCTGCTACGACCTGTTTTTGCCTCATAGCTGAACCATCCAATTCTGGGAACGCTGTAACAGGTAAAATAAGATCACATTTTGATGAAGCTGGGTTCAAGCAGTTAACAAGATATTGATCTTGATTCGATAATCGATATTAAATCTCGAAAACTATTTCTTCAAAATTATTAATATTAATATTGCAACAAAATCAATATTAACACTGTAAAAAAATAATAAATACAGTAAAATTTGTAGTGGTTGCTTGGTGTGACTCAGTTCCATCAGTGCTATAAACTGTTTGAAGACCTTTTTCAAAAAATAATTAACTCTATTTTTAGAAGAACGGATTCATTCGTAACTGACCGATTAGCTTAAAAGAACTCAGCTACGTATTCCCAGTGATTACAATCAGCAGACATATGTTATAACCGTTGGGTTTCTACCCAGGTAATACCAAACATTAATTTGACTCTGCTGCTGCGTGGCTAAGAACTCGACGAGTTCGCAGCCTAAGCGCAACTGATTCAGGTTGAATTTGTCAAATTAGCAGAACCTACGGTGCCAATTAAATGCTACAATACATAGGAGATACATATGAAACAGGATGATACAACTGAAACAGGATGAAACATCTTGAGGACTGTTATAGACATCTTGCCAACCATGAGTATACTTTTTATACACAGCTGTATTTAATTATTCAGAAAAAAATTGAAGCTTTTACAACTTCACAGCGCCCGGTTTCAATTTTATAATTTGGCTTTTGTGGTTATAAACGTAGTTTTAGTAACTATAAAGATAGCTGAAACAAATGGAAAAAATTCATAAAATTTCAGGAACAGTGATAAGCTGACTGTTCGTCTAATTGACGATTGCTTCATTTCGACTTGAACGCGTTCGTGATTTCCCGGCATTGTTTTGCCTCGCTTGGTATCAAGCTGTTTGCCAAAGTGTTGTGTTTATTTGCTATGATCGAATCGATTGTGTCGTATTTGTTATTTGCACTATATGCCGTGCACTCCATTTTCTGCTCTGTATGGTAAAGCGATTTTTTTCGATTAAAAATAAAGGGAGGTTTGACGCTGGTGTATTCGGCTTGGGTCAGTTGTGATAATTATATTTGGTTTGGTTAATTATTGGTGTTACGTAAATATTTATGTGTCGTAAGGTTTTTTGGAACATTTTAGGGATGTCTATGTCACCGTAAATATGCATCTGCGTCGTTGCTACATAGCGCCATGGCCTTCCCCTGCATTAGAAGCAGCAGTGATAAGCTTTTCTCTTTTAATCGATGATTGTTGAACGTCAAAATTAATGATAAACTAAACTATTCTGGAAAAGTTCTTCGCAATACGGTTGGGAATTGGTGGTTTGTAAAACGTAGCGAACTTGATGAGCATAGCTTAAATTCCCAGTTCGTAGGTTTCACCTGAGTGATTATATTTGTCCGCACCGTGTAACGGTTGTCTTGCGCTTATGGTGTCACTGATTGTTAACCCTTATGTGAAACATTTGCTTCTAGAGATAGTTATGGTATTTGATTAGGTATAGTTTACTGTTTGTTTCGTAGTTGCAAGCCTATAGTTTTTTCGACCCATACATTGATGTTTTCTTCGTCAATCGTATTAAATTTATAAGTTATTGTTTTGCAGAGTAAATGATGGGATGTTTATAGTCAGATGTTTCGCAAAGCTTATCACAATTTCGTGTCTTTGAATAGCAGATCACAATTGCTGGGTTATTTGCAAAGTCTATGAGGAAGATGACCAGAAATCTTAAAAATCACAGCGAAGTTGGAACTATAACCTATCTTTATAGACTTTTGTTATATAGGACTAAGTAAGTCCTCCTTTGACCCGGCTTATTATGCATGCATATATATGTATGTGCATATATTTATTCGCGTTCATACTGAGCTTTTTATATTATCCTGACTTTTCATTATATTTTGCCGTTGTCGAATTATTTGTATGGTTGCAACTTGAAATTATTTTAGAAATAATCTTCATCAAAATATAACACCAGAGTGGCGACGGCGTTGCTTACGATTCGCGGGCTCTGGAGGAGGTGCTTTTCTTTTCATAGCTGCGACGTCGATTATTGGAGGCCATTGTCAATAAATATTTGCTGTAAGTCTGAAATATAAATGTTTTGTAACCGTTTTGTCTTTAGACTAAAAGTCTTTTATTGAGAAATTTGCGGGCGTAAGTACACAGATCTTATATTGAATTTAGTGGCTTAACTAAACGATTTTGCCGCCTGCGGTATGATTAATATTGGAGACCTTTACCCTAGATCATAAGTCGAAGACAATCTACAAATACATTTATATTATTTTAAAGTGTTAATTCTGAGTTGGCCATCAGCTATGTTTTAAAATTTTAACCGTTGTGCTAAAAGGCAAAATCACTTTAATTGTTAATTCGATTGCTACTGCTTTGTTAGGTTGATACATGTAATAGTATGTATGTGAAATAGTAATACTGTATAAGTTCACGACAGTCTGCTTTAGATTTCTAACCGGCTGCGAGTGTCCGGTTCAAACTCCTTTCCATAACCGCTACCAAAAAATAAATTCTGCTAAGCGAATTAGTTCTTCAGTCCAAAGTATTACTTGTACGCTATCAGGCAATTTTGCATCTATCCTCAAACTTCTAGCGCAACGACTAGAGAGTGGCGTACTTATTATACTTCGGACGGGTTTTCAATAATCTCTCTCTTGGGTATACTTCTACATAATATAACTGGTCATGGATTTGTAAACCTGTAGGAGTCGCGCAAGTTAAATTTTATCTGAGTTTTATGCGTGGTAATCGTAAGATTTTGTTTAGAGGATCTTAGGTTTCGCTACAAATAGAACGTAGCTACATAGATGGGCAGCGGTCATGTGAGCTGTTTGTTTTGCTGGAAACCCAACGGTGCAAGCAAAGCATCTAGTTACCATTGGGTTTACCATTGGAAACACTAAACTTTAATTCGTTGTTTGGCCGGGTTTTGAAGTGTAATCGCTATATAGAAAATAATTGTTAAACGCTGAGCCAAGAGTCTCAGCGAAGCATCTAGTTTCATAAATTGACTATCGTTGAATCGTTATTGACTATTTTTATGTTATCGGACACATCGTCTCCTCGCCATGTCGAAAATGTTTGCTTTATACTCCAACTAGACTTTAGTGGCCCGGAATAGAGACAATTGTGTAACACTGCACACTATTTCGTAACAGGGGAGTGGGCGCACCTAGCCTACAGAAGGTAAAGAAACACCTCCTTACAAGGTTCAAGTCACTGCACAGTTACTGATATTTTACATGGTTCACTGTGGAAGGAAAGTTCATACAGAAACGACTGGGCGGCGATATCACAATTACCCTTAAAGTTAGTGTAAATTAAGAACAAATGAAATTGTAATTATAACTATGCAATCCAAATTTCCAAATCCTAAATCAAAATCCATAATTAATAAAATTTTATGAATTTTAAACATAATATAAAATGCAACAAATATATACATGATAAAAAATTTTAGAGGATACAAGTTTGGTCCAAATTGAAGCGCACAGCAGGACGCCAAGATACAACGAGTAAAAATATCAAAAAGCATCCACCCGCTGAGTTATGAGAAGTAAAAAACCTGCAATTTTTTGAAGAATGTCACACGCGGCTGTCGAACCGAATCATCGCATTACAACAATCATAGTGGACGTATTGATTAAACCGAAGCTTTAGTGTATATTAATTATTAATTAGAAAAATAACAGTTTGTTTAATTCTAAAGCGTGTGAAAATAAAAGTCAAAATTGATTTAAATATTATGTATGTACATGTACATATATTTAGCGTTTTGTTTATTACCTGATTATAAAGTATCTGCATATACATACACACATGGGTACATTTGTACATTTTATTTAAATGTGCTTCAACTTGTAATATCTGCCAACCATCTGTAAACATTTGCCCTGAGAACTCCGAGTTTTACAAACAGCACTGCGCTTTATTTTCCTGTCGTGTGGCCGAACCCGGTATGGCCGGACTCGACCCCCGGACGCTCACATCAACCCGACCTGACCCGGCCAGCATTGCGCCCGACCCGACTTTCATCATTACACCAGACAAATTTTAACAGTTGCTATTTGCAGTATCAAATCAACCGGTTGAAATAAATGGAGTAGTCAGCTTGTCCGCAAAAATAGGTAAAGTCTTTTTTGAAGCGGTTTTTCAATTGTATAACAATAGGATTACTATTGTCTGTCGGATTATAAATTTTTGGAGGATTGTGCAATGAATTTCCAAAACAACATTTGTAATTAGGAACACAAACGCTTTTTTTAGTTCAAGCAAATTATAGTTCAAAACCTAAAAAAATTAGCTCACCTACAAAATAATTCTGAGTCTCGACATTTTGCCGACAACGGGCCACATTTGATCGGTTTTTTGACGACAACTCCAGATACAGTGATGATATCTAGATCTGTTAAATTTCACCGCTATTATTACCTCAAGATACGTTGAGCGGTATCAATTGTAACATCATCAGACAATATCGTTGTCACGTTAGTGTTTCAAGAAAAAAGAGAAAACGAAATCTAATGACAAATTCTTGAAATCGCCAATTTCCGGGTATCTCAGGAACTCGTGACCTGATCCGGTCGTAATAAGCTTCGACTTGATTTCACAAGACATACAGATTGATGCCAAAATCTCCCATATCAATCAACCTGCTGAGTAACTAAGTCCAAAACCCTATTTCTAAGCTTTATTAGAGCTACAACATTATGTATAGTGTCTTCTCGTGAAGCCTCTTCGAACCAGTGGTTCGTGGTTTCCCTTCCAGAATCCACAATATATCATCGGAAAGCTATTGCAAAATTCAGGAGAGGTGTTATTTTTACTCGTTTTAAGGTCGAAAAAGTATACTGTTCCAAATCTCTGTCGGGCTACTGCATTACATCTCCATCAGGCTAGTTGTTCTCGAAATATTACAGTATGACATTCTCAAAGAAAATTAGATTGCCCAATTGGTTGTCATTTAGGATTTCATCGAACAATAGCTAAAATTGAACCATGCTATTTGAAAAATCAACGACAAGGTACAGACATGTGGTGTAAATTGTGCACTATCTATTCAACAGTTGAAGAATAAAACTTGCTTGAGGTTTCGTTTGTCAAATAGCAGTAAAATCTTCAAAAAGAGCAGAGACTTGACACCGTTTGCCCACTTGCAGGCACTGGCGTAAAGCTAGATTTTTGTTGGTTTTCATAGGCTATATTTCCAAATATTCAATGGTTTTTGAGCAAGTAATATTTAAAGCGAAACTATTGCAAAAATATTACTATCGAAAAGGGTTTCAAGGTTTTCTTGTCCACATATGCTTTTGTGACACCAGGGTGCCAATTTTACTTCTGAAATTACAAAACACACCTGCAAACTTCTTCAGTGCAAAATGTTCGAACCATCCACAAACCGATGGTCTTGCTGCGCATTTTACCCCCACATTAGCCAATATGCTAGCTCCTTACGTCAGCGAAAATCCAAACCAGTGAAACCAGTATATTCCATAGGTTTTACAAGCATGTAGAATAATTGTGTTCTCGTCAACAGGATTTACTCCATTTGAATTCATGTTTGGTCGTTTTTCAAATATGCCTTCAGGCGGAACCTAAGGTTGTATGACCATAGTGTACACTGACCAACGAGATTTTCTAGGGCATCTTTCGTGAAATATTGGCAAAATACCACATCTAGCCTGGCAAAATATTGAAACGTCTCAAGAAAGACAAAAAAATAGAAAAATGAAACCCATAGTAATTCTAGAAACTTAGCTCCAAAACACCAAATGCTCCTGAAACTCCAACCATAGAGGTCAAAATTTGAATCAGCCGCACTCTACAAAAATCAAATTGGAAATTCTTATCGGTTCCGGATAGTTCAAATCGAAAAGCTGGAGCCATACTTTGAACAGAAATAAAATTATTTTGGCTGAAACATAAGGAATGAGCAACGCGCATTCTGCTGTGGTTACTCAGTTTAACATAATTTATAAAAGTCGTCAAATTTTAATAATTTTCACGCTAATTTAATAAGTTTTTCTTTGTTTTACTTCTACTAATGGTTTTCCTTTTCTGTTATTCCCATTTTTAACATTCTGGGGACTTCATTTATTGTTGATTCAATCTATAGATAGGAGCAACCAACCAATGTACTTCAAACACAGCAAACTTGTTCATTGTACTCACTATCAAATATGCAACAAACATTTGCTTCATCATAGCACACTAAGTATTCAAAAGCTTATGTTGAGAACAACACACAGTAAACGACAGACATATTCAACGCTCCAGTTCGCAAAGGCGCTATGTGTGTGAGAAATCATACGATTCTTAGCGATTCACAAAATGTAATAAATGGTATAGCAGTAAGTTCATTGTAATACTAAGTATAGCTTCATCTAAATTTTACCAAAATTCAGGTTTATTTGCACAAATACGTGAAACAGGACACATACTGCTTTCCGAAGTTATGCAGAATCCCTTTGGGTAACGCGTTTAGGCATTGCAAAAACATGCTAGAGCGAATTTTAGCAACTATTCGAGCTAAAAACGGGTTCTTTTTGTTCTTGCAGGTGACTCAATGGCCTCTAGAATTATGTAATAGATTGCAGCGGATAGCCTAACGTGAAGCATATTTGTTTCTTCCTGGTGCAAAAACTACCCATTTTTAGAATTGCTGATATAATAAGAGAAAAATCGTGCTATCATTATTTTTGTAGCAATATTAACCACCTTCAAACACATGGTCCTTTGACTTCCCAGCCACAACGAAAACATGATGGAGCAATAATGTGCAGCAAAGTCAAAGAAAGTATTCGAGCCTTTTTTGTACAAAATTCAAAACATTTTGTCAAAAGCATCAGATTTGAGAATGTATGTCATTCAATTGCTACCCCGCTATGATCAAGAATGAAATATTGACAAACAATCGAAGTACTACCGGGCTGTTGTCGAAAAATTTAATGGGGAACAAATGATGTTAGTATTGAAGTTACAAAAGCAATACATAAGTGTCTTTGAAGCTTATGAAGAAGTTGATTAGCCACGATTTCGTGCGGCCTAATAAAATGTACAATTTGCATCCATGTAGACAAGATATGACACAGTTGGTCACTGCGGTGGCCGCTGCTGTTGAGTATGGCTTTACTCAGTGGTCACGTCTCACGCTAATTATATGAAGCAATTCGTTTTCCATTAATGCTTTTGTTAGACTAATAATTAATGTGACATAGCAGTATGAGGCTCTGCACTCGTTTTGTTAAGGAGTTGCGACCGCTGCTCAAACATATTTTACCTATTAGCAAAAGCGAGCTTCATATCTACGTAAAACTACCTCTTCTTTATTGGATAGCTTCTGATCTATGTGTGGTCTAACACTTTGAATATCTGGAATGTTTTGACTGAGCCTAGTTTTTTCACCAGTAGCATAAGAAGTCACGATTATGATCCAAGCTGTAGAGTATTTTTATGGAACTGCTACATTAATCTTAAAGGGCCGGCAAGTGAAACAATGAATAAAGCTGCGGTTCAGAAAAACCATTCCAATAAATGAATACTGCTAATCTTCTTGACGAAAACGATCTGTTAGTGGCTGCGCTAACAGTAAAAACGTCAAATTTACTAGCTTCGCTTTTAAATAAAATATTTTTAATAAATAATTTCAAACATTTTAAAAATGTGTAAACTTTCGAATATAATAATACCTGCTACCTTTGCTTTACCCTAGGTAATAACAACCATTTTGTTCCTCTGCTGTTGCATATCCTTTGAGTAAACTAAGCAATTACTACAGCAATCTAAAATTTTTTCCGTGTTTAAACAAACTAGAACGAAGCATGGGCTAGGATACGTAGGGTGATCCAAATAATTTATTCGAAAGTATAGTGGTTTTGTGACGGTTTTGCAGCCTCTACTCGCGAAATTCGGATAGCTAGCCTTACATGTTTAGTTCTGCCACGTTGGTCGGTTTTTTTGTCGATAATTACTTGTACCAGCTCTAAATTATTAAGAGTCATTATTATTAAGCCAAACCTCATTGGGAATCTCGCAACACACTTAAAATGACCTCAATGTAATTCAGGTCTCGTTTGTCAAAACGTGGCTGAGTGGTCTAGCACGATATGCTGTCCTACCGGTCCAGGAACTCCATGTTCAACTCTGGCCGGCACCTGAATTTTTACATTTGTAGTATTTTTTGACCCAAGCAAATAAGCGATGCTCCTAACACGTCATTATGGACTCACATGGTATTAATAAAAAGTGATTGAAGTCCTATGTCGTTTTATCTATTGATTTGAATTGATAGACGATGAATTTATATACTATAGTAGATACTATGCAGGTTCACAAGTATTACCAAGATTATTTTGGATACCATATTTAGACAAATATAGTTATAAACACACATGTAGAATAACAGTGATAACGTTCCACAAGTCCTGCGTCACCGGAATGCAGCCACCAACCAAGTGCACGGTTGTTAAACAACGGTGTTGTGCGACGATTGCACTGCCCGTGCTGCGCCGGTTTGTGTTGGTGAAATATTACACAATACACAATGTAATTTGTGCCTTAAAATGTTGACTGCTATGACACTAATTTTAAATCTCTTCGGAAATTATTGGCGTAGTGTTGTAACAGCTGCAGTTGTATTTGACAACAGCGAACCGTTTTTACAGTGGGAACCACTCAAGAAAGACCTAATGGGCAACAAATCTACTAACAGTATTAATACGTGCATGACAAAAAAGGAGTGCATTATTTCATGTACAAAAATGTTTTTTAAGTTTAAAACATATCACTTATCACAATTATATCACAAATAATCGTATATTTGGTTGCGTTATTAAAAGACGTAGAGACAAATTGCAGTAAGTTCAGAGTACAAGATAAATATGTAGTATAACTTGTTTAACTAAAGGTCTACTTGTCTGCATTTTAAGTACTGAAGGTTCAACTATCAATATACACAAATTTCTTTTAAGAAATCAAGGAAAACTGTTGTAGTCAGTCTTTGGAGAACGTAGGAATAGTGATAAACTTTGGAAAATTGTCGGAGAATGAAAAAATAACCAGTAAAATTGAAAATTTGCGAGCAACGTCCCTTTACAAAAATATTTATTTCGATGTGTTAAAATTTTTTTTGACCTAAAGCTGAGTGTCCTTAGTAACCATGTATATTGAAAGCAATGACGATATTGTAATGATTTCTGTATGCCAAATATATAAAGAGAAATAGAGGTAAATTGTAGATATTTTGATATTTTTTGATGGATATAAATAAAACATATCAACTTTTTTAAGTCTCATAAAATCAGGCAAACGTTGAGCTGAGCTTTGATCGTATAATAATCAATGTAATAAAGTTTATATCGCCTTACACAAAAGCAAGTTCCTATGTTGACTACATTATAATACAATATAATGATAGCTATTTTTATTGTTTGTTTAGTTACCTGGCTTTGTTTATATCTATTTGTGTTTTTAGGCAAAGTTTGTTGTGTACAACGGCCAAAGTAACATTTAGGGGAGGAAATGAAATCCATGCTATGCTGTTCTCGATATGTATACTAAGCCTTAGCGTAAAGATAAGTTCAATATATAAGACTTATAGAAAGAGTAAGCCTAATTCGGGCTGCTACCGCCTCCACCCCAATACCCCGCACTAGGTTGTTCTTTTTGTCTGGCGATACGATGTGATATATGACCGGAAGACATGACTGGGTTCTTTTCCATTATCCCCCAGCCCGCATTTGCACAAAAATGGTCAAATTCTGAAAATTTTGGCATTTTTGTGATCCTCGAGACCTCTCCTTATCATTCCGACAAAAAATGGTATTTTTAAAATTTTTGATGTTTTCGATTTTTTCGGGTCCCTAGGGTCCCTCCCCCCTTGGGAATCCAAAAAAATTTTTTCTTCAAAATTGAATTTTTCCCACCATTTGACGCGGCATGACGAGCTGATGCAATGGTGCTATTTTTAACGGTATCCGACAAAGCACTCTAAGTTATGGCCAAAACTGTTCAACTGCTGAGCCTCTCAGTCCACGACATTTTTGGCCATAACTTAGGAACCGGTTACCGGAACCCGCTAAAAATTTCACCATTCAATTCAGCTCGTCAAGCCGCGTCGAATGGTGTGCAAAATCTAATTTTTAAGAATTTTTTTTGGGTTCCAAAGGGGGATAGACCCTTGGGATCCGAAAAATATAAAATTTTCAAAATTCTATTTTTGGTTGAAATGGTCTCGAGCACCGCAAAAATACCAAAATTTCTAGAATCTGGCCATTTTTGGGCAAACGCGGGCTGGGAGGATAATGGTAAAGAACCCATGACTGTGTGTCTACTGGTTGAGTTACTGAGCCTATTAGAATATTATGTCTTGTAAGCATTTTTTATATACGGGAAATTTAAGACAGATGCCTTAGCCGTTTAATTTTATCATAGAGAGAAGAGAAACGTTTTTGGCTTGGATTGAAACCACGACCTTGTCCCTGTTGAATAGCTCTGCAGCCCACTTTGATAAAATCTGATTTACTGGTTTGCCTGAACCGATTTCGCTTTTAAGGTTCCCATGACAAAATAAATATCAAAATACTGTATTTTCCTATATCCATGGCGGCGTAATTTATATTTTACGGCATCAGCTGTCCGAGTATAGGTACAATGTGTAATAACGGTGACGCAGCTGCATGGCGCAACTTCCTAACACCATGCCCATACGACCCCGGCTATCATAACCTCAAGGGCGGACCCTAAGTTTTCTATTTTAGCCACCTTCCTTGGTCAGACCCAAGAAGTTACGGAGCTTAGCAGGCCGCAGGCGCGCTTCACGGGGTGTGTTCGGACCCCGCCCGATTGGTTGCGCACGTGTCTAGTATCCTGGTATGATTGCTGAGGTCCCCCAGGGAGGTTGACACCGAAACCTGCTCACAGGCCATAATGTCGAACCAATATTCCCTGTCCTAATCTAATGGAAGTTGATTTTTTCTAGCGTAAATTGAAGTAAAATGCGTGATAATTTCAGCTTTACTATTTAAATTTTGAGTTTCACCTAGTTTATTCTCAGCAGAACACTTAATCAGTTGTAGCCATATGGCCCCCACAGGGTTCCGACAGTCCCTGAAAGTTTAACGTCGGAAACGAACCTAGTTCACACCTTACGAACCTGGCTGTGTTAATGTCTACAAAGGATGTTTCCTAGTAAATTTTATCTTGTGCTGTGAGTACGGATTTTGCGAATGGGTTCGGTGGAATATTCGACGGACCATTCTCGCTATAATCTAGTTCCGTTATTTAAGAGTACAAATATTCGGGGCGAACCGCACGTGTCAGGGCTTGGAATATTCCCTTCGTCAAGCCGTGACACGCAGGGTTGGCCCGTCCGTCCGGACGTACTTATCACGCCTGGGTTCAAACAACAATGGACGCTGAGGTGATTTTCAACGTTTTATTTCAAGATAAGTATATACAATACAGGATAACTATGAGCAGTTAAAGTGTCATAAAACAGAAAACCTGGAAGCAGTTAAAGGCGTCCATCCCCTTGTCCGCGTTTAGTCAGGGAGCGAGGCAGTGTGAGCGAATACGTTCCCGGAAAAATTACCGGACCAGAGTCTATACCCGAGACGCTCAATTAAGTCCGCTCTAACTCGGGCTGCGCGTTCTGGTGTGCTTCGAAGTTCGCTCTAAATCACGCGGGGCATTTCACACTCTTAAAGAAACGTGCGGGAGAAATGGTAGCTCGCCTCTTTTACCCTATAATTTTAGTCAAATGGGAGCGTAGATCGGGGTACGCGGAAAGGCATGGACCTTCAACAAAAGCGGGGCATGGTTGCATTAATAAAATCGTCCAATGTACAAGTTGAAACATGGCGAAAAATCAATAATTACTTATGGTACAATCAATTGGGTATTGACAATCATCAAACCATGAGCGCGGTGCCTATGCGGGCGTCCAATAACATAAACCTTGTCCGGTGTGCCATCTGAGCCCAGTAAATCCTAACTCGCAGACCTACCGAGTTTCTCCTAGCGATTCGTCCTTAGGACCGGTTGTGCAATAATTTACTATGACTTCGTCTTGGTATCTCCGGCAGTCCAAAACGGGGATTGTGTTAAGTGAGCTAAGTTATACTCGCCTAGGACACAGTTTTGAACGCTCATGAGGATTATCCTTATAGTGACTTTTCAACTACCGACACAGACGATTGCGCGAGCCGTCGTCGTCCTGGGACAATGACCGAGGCGACCAACGTAGCCATTCCAGCATTTTCGAGTCGTTGATCATGCCTAGACTATAATCGGGCCTGGGTTTGCACTCTGGGGTGCGTTTCGCCTTGGGGTCGGGAACAGAGGGCGTTTCGTCTTCGAACGCATCTGCGTTCCCCTTTTTGGTCGTTGTTTCTTTGGTTTCTTCCTTTTTCCTCTCTCCTCGCTTGGTTTCTTTTGTTTCTTTTGTTTCCTTTGCTGTTGTTTTCGTCTTTTGTGTCCACTCTCCCTAACTTATCCTATTGCCTTACAGTACTGTACACGTTGTCGTTGTACAGTGACTCGACTGCACTGTCGAAATTGTGCAGCCGAGTTATCACTAAAATTTTATAAACTTCACTCAGACCTCGATGGTCGAGTGGTTAAAACTGGAATTTCTGCAGCGGGCTTAAATTCCCCGTGCAGGATCAAAACCTAGTAAGGGAAACTGAAAAAGGAGAGAGAATACAGTTAAAATCCAAGCAAGGACATACATAGTACATAGCCTAACGGGCAAACCGAGCTAAAATAGAAAAACTTAAACTCAGCGATCAAGTCGCTCCAAAAAGAAAACGGGGTTTTGCACTTACTCGGTTTGGGATCAAAATGGTTCGCGAGAGGTCGCGATTTTTCCTTTATTGAAAAGAGGATGTTCTAACCTATTTTTCTGTTTAAGGGCGGGGCATAGTGCCGAGCTTTTGGAAGCGGGCACGGTGGTGGATTCTGATCTCTAACGATGCGGTCGGTTCATTTTAGTACAGGGAGCTTTACCATTCACAATTGCCGAGCTTAGCCACGGCTGCATGCTACGGTGAACATCGGTAGACTTAATAGTTGAACGGAGACAATTTCGAAGCAAACATGGTGAAGCGATATTTCTTACAAGCGCCTAGTAAGTTTAGTCCTGCGGGGCCGTCAAGGGCTCGTGACGTCGGTAGCTGATCCTTATGTAGAGCTGGTATCAACTGTCCTGTTGGAAAACAAATCAAACACTGGCCAAGATCGTGTGAAGATTGTAATAATATCGCTCCTTGCGGAGTGCCAACACCTTATGCTCAAGCTGAAATCCCTTAGAATTTGTTTAGTCTTTTGTATTTTCCCAAGTTTTCTTAACTCAACTGACAAAAGAAATTTTAGGGCTTTCTAAGGCCCGACAGAGGCTAATCCTCCGTCCCTAACTGCAACGTCAGTCCGAGCTCAAGCAGCGGCATGAGCATCGAACGGTCTACTAAACTGTAATTTTGTAAACCATAAGCATAGTCAGAAACAAGCGAATAAGCGAATCCCTATGATTTCGTGGTAAAATTTTACCGTGGTCAGCTCAGGAAAATTCGACTGCCCTAACTCAAGAGTAATAAGTCATGTAAAAACACGTGGACGAGAAGCGTCCATTTTGATTTGCCTTACCTATGACCACGGGGAATCAGAACTACTTCGGCTTTGGTGTTCACAACCTAACACCCCCCCGTGCGTTCGATCGCGATGCCTAAACAGAACTCGACTTGAGGAGGCTAGTCAAGGGATAGGTAAAAGTGTACTCAGATGACATGAAAAACATGACGTCCTCTAACGGGCGTCTGGTCAAGCTATCGGAGGTGAAATTATGCGACAATTGTTCAAATTTCAACGGTCTGTTACATTTTGCTCTGGGGAAAATAAACCCCCATTCATTCAGTTCTCTTCCTGACTTACAACCTTTGATCCGGGACAGCAATGGCTGGTCCCCTTCCGCGAGACGAAAATGTCAGCGCGGGTCCTCCAACGATCGAAGTCCATTCCACACGCGAACCAAAAACAGAAATAAGAAAGCACGGGAAAGTCGAAAATGCTGCGAAACAACTACAATAAAACGTAAGCGTCGGAGCCGGTCAGTAGAGTCGACCGAACTCCGCGCTGCCGAAGTCGAACTGATTCCGAGAGACGACGCGGTAGTCGTCGCTTCAAAATTTTCTGCTATGTTGAAGCATGGCGATTTTGTCGCCATCCAATCGGCGACGTTCTTTTGACGCCCACTTTTTCGAGGTCAAACCCGGGCGCCCAATCGAAAAATTCCCAAGATTTTGATTTTGACAGCTATCGTAAACCCTGGGACCCCGTTAGAGAGAGTCGGCTTCAATCGAAATCGCCGACATCAAATTTGAACCCTCCGATTACTCGGAGGTCGGCCATCTGCGAGTTTTCTTCCAAAATCTCCGATTTTACCCCATCTGTAGTCCCAAATTCTTGTCAGAAACTTGTCGTAAACCCATTACTCAGATCTTTTAAATCTCTTACCTAACCTAGCTGGGTCGTTATCCCCCAGATGTCCCACGAAAGCTGTTAAATCACCCGTCAAATATTAAAATTTTAAACCATTTTCCCCCTACAAAGCACTTAAGATAAGCTAGAATCTGTCTTTTCCGCTTCCTGGTTCTCATTCATCAAATTTTCCCCCAGCTAACTCGCCGATTCAAAGCCAAATTTCTGCCATTTAGCGAGTTAGCTGCCTCATCCATCACCTAATTAAGCTTATTTGGAGGGCATCTGGGGCTAAATTTTGTCGCCCTCTCCATAGATAAACGTGCTAACATTGCACGTTTATATGTCGGCTTACAAGATAAAGCCAAACATTCCTAGCATTCCTAGCATTCCTAGCTAGATTTCAAATATCCCGTCAGGACGTCTTTGGACGTCCCAAAGGGGGGAACCGAAGACAGGAATGAACTTATTTCGTGTTCTAGGGCGCAGCACAATCCTAAGTATCTTTTGGTCTATCCGGGGTCCTATTCAGAAACTCCCGGAACCCACGGGAGGGCCCTAAACCTACCCCCCGTCTGTCCTATTCCTATGTGTCCAGTCCGTCCGTAAAACTCACGAATTTAGTGTCGTTTTGTACGTCTTGTCCTCACGCATCCCGTTTTTTGTCAGTTTCCTATATGTTACATATATATCTATATATATATATATATATATATATATATACAAATACATACATATCTATACACATACACATACACTACTCATGGGCACACATTACACATGAGACACACAGGCGACCTGAGCGACAGAAAGGTCGCTCGAGTCCACACCAGAAACATGCAGAACCACAACAACAACACAAACACACACACACACACACACACACCCACGGGGGCGCAGGGGCGCCGACCCAACGAAGGAGGTGGATAGGGGGGGGGGAAAAGAAAAAGAAGACGAAAAAGGAAGGGCATGGGAAGGGAGTCGGGACAGGGGGTTCCCGAGGGAATTTCGAGGGGCTGGGGTGAATTTCGGTCCCAGGACGGAAAACGGGGCTGAATGATACCAAACACGAGGGGGTAGACGCAGTGGCGGGTCGGGACCCAATTTTGGGCTCCGACATATATTAGCATACGGGGTTTCAGCGGGCTCTCCCGCTCTAACGGTGGGGCGGAGCGGCGCCCGCCAGACATCGTTGAACTCGCCTTGGAAAGGCGATTCAAACGAGGGGTGTTTTCCCTACCTTAACGGCAGCGGGTAGAGGGGCACTAAAATCACGACTGTTAAAGACTGTTAAAGAGTGTGTCGGCAAAAAGTGGGGGCGCATTTTCGGCCGTCCCGGGTTAACGGGGCGACGGATGGAGACCCGCCGGGCATCGTTGAAGATGTCTCGACGCGACGAATGCAATGAGGGGCATTATGCCTACCTTTGAGTTGGGGTTAAATTTTCGGTCGGTCTGTACCCACTTGCAGTCGGTATGCCAAATTGGGGGGCACATTATCGGTCATAAGAGGCTAACGCGAAGTCGGACAAAGACCCACCGGATATCGTTGTGCTCGCCAGGAGCAGACAAATAAAATGAGGGGTCGCATGAGCACGTTTAGGGTCTGTGGTCAAATACGGAGTTGGTACAAACTGAAGGAATTTTATGTTGAATTTTCGTGGTGCATTATAGAACAGGGAAGTAAGCTATATGGCAGCGGGAGGGCTGGTCAGATCGAGACCCGCCTGGCCTCGTCAGATGCCTATATGGATACACTACTTAGAAACACGCATACTTTCAATCAGTGATCCGATGGTCACCAGAAAACCGGTTGTTAGGGTGCGGGTCAGGCCATTTTGGGCGTCAACGGATGCTATAAAAATAAAAGTTCTGATACGGTGGGGGCGGGAAAATAGACATACCGAGACACGAAGATCAGGCAGCACACACATATCCACATATATACATAATTATATGTCCATATATGCCTATGTCAGGTCCACTCGGGACCATGGTCACCAACCAAACCTAGCGTAAGTATTGGCTGTTGATTGAATGTTCACCTATTTGTCCCCCTGATATCTCGTGAAATCCTCCAGCGATATGCGATATCTTGGGCTCGTTCGAGAGCCCTGGAAATTCTCTACCGAAAAGTACTCGGGGCATTTCCGGTAAATCTGAACCGTTGGACGGTTACGGGCCGATAAACAGGCCCGAGGTCCGTTATTTCCGAATAATTGGAAACTACCGTAACCCATTTGTTTCAGCTTACTTTGGTGACCATTAAGCTATAGTTAGCTTGAACCAGGTAAAGTTGATAGTCTTGAGTTTGATCACTTTCCGACCCCTTAAATTGTCAAAGGCCTCCTATTCCCGGACGGTCTAAATTTTGAATTTTCAATAGGGAAACTGAGGTGGTTGGTCGAGTTCCGTTCGGGTCTTCTGTTCAATCTGGTCAAAGATTCTCGTAGCCTCCTTACCCTCTTAAACCTGACCAGCTAACCTGTCACACTTCCTCTGGGCTCGCATGAGCCTATCCAATTACATACAATCATGCAATAAACCATGCAATGGCAAAGGTTATATATGACAAAACATAACAAAGGCAAAATGTATGTACTATACAACAATACGCAACGCAACTATCGACCACCATGGCACCATGCAACACCTGAAGACTTTATTCCCTTAACCTCTGGTTCGATTTGAGACGCGTTCAGGCCATTCTGACGCCGAAATCCTCTAAAATAAACGTAACGGGCCGGAACAGGCCTGTTACATCTCTTATATTTTTAAATGGAAATTTTCGGACTCAATTACTCGGGTTGGAAGTAAATTTCTGTTGTTGGGATCTTCGACGACTAAGACCCCTTTCAAAGAGGGTCGTATGCGACTCTGACCGGATAATAAACTATACTCTACGACCCAAAAATAAATTAGTCCGCCTGTACAGATAATATGATGAAATATGGTACGTGAAATTTCGGTTCCCTAGTTCACTTATCGTTATTGCCGAAGAATATTATTGACCATCGTTGGTCCAATTTAGCCCTATTTCCAACGAGTCCTCCTTGGTTCCTACTAGTTTCTGTATCCTGACAAGTCCTCCTCTTATATTTTATAAAGGATAAAAAGGACTTTTTACTATATTTTGAGAAGTTTTCCAACTAGTCACAATCGATTTTCTGTCATGGTGCCATGGTACACATATACAGACGGGCATCTTATATAACCATTATAAATACAAAATAAATGACAAGATGAGATGTTTATACATAATAACAATACGGTGGCATGATTACGATTGTCCTATGTAACACATCCGGTCCAGGTTTACCGTAGGTGCTCTAGGTAGTTCATTTCGGCCTCCCAAAAGCGTCTAACTTTTCCGATTGAGTAGTAGTCCTAACGTCACGATACACTTCCCTCTCGACCTTCTCATTCCCAATTGTTGGGTGTTAGGTTCTGCTGAACCCACTTACGGAAGTATCCGATGTACGGTTCAGTAATATATGGCTCCACGACTTCGTGGGTGCCGGTGTTAGTTTCCCATGCACCCGCTTCGATTAATTCGGGTGAGTAGTCGGGCATCGACGATTTCTGTAGTCTGTCGGGAGATTGCCACTTGATGTCCTGAAATCCTTGGGTAAATTCGTTGTGCCATTCAACCGTATTGTCCTGTCCATGTCCCAGTGTGGAGGTGGCGGGGCAATAATTGCTCGGGCTCCATCACTAAGAAGATAGTCGAATGAGCATATGTAACGGCGCACTCGACGCATAACCTTGCTGGGAGTATCCAGCAAACGGCCTTCATGCGGCTTGGTTCGTAGGGCCGCTTTATAGCCACCAAGAATCATGATTGTCTTGGGTTGTGGCGTGGCGATGCACGTTGCCAATCGCACCAAGAATTGCATGGTGGCTCCTGGCCACGCCATAGTGGAAACCACCCCCCTGCGAAGCGGCCATGTTGACCAAAGGCGCTGCTAGGGAGTCGCCCAAAATCAAAACCGTCGGCCAGGAGGCGACGTCGTGACGGAGGAAGGATCGAACCTCCTCCAATAGGCGGCCCATGACATTGTGACATGGTCGCGGCCGTTTGCCGAATTTGATGTCCTCCGGCCCTAGGCCAATTCCCCAAAAGGAATCGGATCTATTTGCCTCTAGCAATTGGGCAAATCCGGTGGCTAGCAGGGCG
Source organism: Trileptium ribeirensis (assembly GCA_030248225.1). Lineage (NCBI taxonomy): Eukaryota > Metazoa > Nematoda > Enoplea > Enoplida > Thoracostomopsidae > Trileptium > Trileptium ribeirensis. The sequence continues at coordinate 4,143 of JASANE010005785.1, read as the reverse complement.
TCCCTGAATCGAGGTATTTTGAATTTTTCCAGGAGCACCGTCCGCATAAGGTGAGGGAGTACTGGGCGGAGGCGCTCGGTTGTTTCGGGGTCGAGGAACTTTTGTTTGTTCCTACGGGAGATGGCTTTCACGTCTCGAGCTCCCAGTTTCAAGTCCGAAATGTCTTGCTTTGCTTGCTCCTCGTCGAACAAATACGTGACGAGGAGCTGATATCCTTGCTCCGTCGAGGCGTATTCAATGGGATATTGGGTGACGGTTTGGCCTAACGGAGCCATGTTGGAGAGTTCCGGCCAGTGTGTGCCTTTGGACAGGAACGTTTCAATCGGCGCACCATAATTGATAGTGTAATACGGCACTCGAGGTTGTGGAATTTGTTCCATGTCGTTGGGTCCTTTGAATTGGTTGTTCCTGCAATAGTATTCATCGCCATTAGTGGCGGCTCTTGAGGGAGTTTGGTGGCGGGAGCTCGAGTTTTCTGGGGTGTTTCTCGAGTGATTTAAACGTTACAACCGTCGCTCGCGAGGCGGTTGTCTCGGAGGTCGGACCACTTCTAGTCCGATATCTTCAGGTCTTTATTGTCTTTGTCCACTGTCTTCGTCGGGTTCCAAGTCCGGATGTGCGGATAAGACGTCCTCACTTTCTTGTTCATCAAAGACGTCCCTAAAAGGTTCAAACATGTCGTGCCGTGCACGAGCACGACCAGATGGGTAATCCATCGGCAGTAACGGGGTCACGATGTCGAGTCGGTGGAGCGAGGGGTATAGTCCGTCGAGCTGGTGTCGTAATTTTAGGTTCCAATCGTCGGGTGTCCAAACGTGGTATTATAACCCGAGCTTCTTCTCCGTGTGGTAAATAGTCTTCATACCAGCGACAACGGTCCCTGGCTTGCCTATGTGGTTGTCGGCGAGTAGGTTGAGGGGGTTCTTCCCTTTCTTTAACCTCGGGTGCAGAGGGTCCCATCTCAGGAGATCCCTCGCTCTCCTCTGTTGGAGGATCGAGTTCAAAGTGGGGCCTTCGCCGGGGTCCCGGTAAAAGTTGACTAAGAGGTATCTCATCCTCCTCGTCTTCCCAACTAACTTGTGATTGGGCCCTAGCGGGGGTTTGTCTACGTGGTTTGGCGCGTGATGGTCGTGTTAGAACTCCCTTAAGGGTGGAGGGAGCGCTACGCGGCGGCGCTCTTCCCTTCCTCCCGGTAGAGGAGCCTTTGGTTGATTCGCCAATGGTTGATATTGTCTCATTGTCCTTGTCTGTCGTCCGTGGTCGTGATCGTTTTGGTCGACCAGCTTCCGAAGACTCGGAAGGTCGACGTTGTTTACTTGCTTCTCGTTCTCGAGCTAAACTTTTAATAAATTCTTCTACAATCCCGTCCGCAGCTACATGGTCCTCCGAGGGAATGTATTGTATAGGGGATCCTCTTAAGTACTCCATTAATTCAGTTGCATCCTGCATTTTCTCCTCGGGCACGGGCGGCTTCTCTCTCTTTCCTTCTTATCTCCTGCATTTCCCATTCCCATTGTGCTAGTTCATTTTGTCTTCGGGTGGTCCATCGACCAAAGGATGGTACCTGTGGATCTTTGGTTCCCCGTTCCTGCAAGGGTGAGAGCAGTGGTGGGATTATCCATCGTTGAGGCGGTGTCGGAAAATCGGTTGTTTCTTTTCGGTGAGGTAGTTTCCGAGCTTATGGATGACGCTTGTTCACTAGTTGGCGCGGGAACCTTAGTTGGTTTTCGTCGTGGTTTAGGCTTAGGTTTTGGTGTTGGCGCGGGTTCCAGTGGAGGTTGGCTGGTTGCTGGGACGGATTGTGCGGGTTGTGGCCTTGGAGGGGTGTGAAATGGTGTGAGCCATTCATCTGGAACGTAGTCCTCTATGGTGGCTTCGAATCCTTGTGGCATCAGGGGAGTGTGTGGAAGTGGTGTAGGTGGGGCGGAATATGCCTGACGAGGTATGGAATAGGGTTGTTCGTAAGACGCTGAATGCTCATAATAGGTGTAGTATGGTGTTACTGGCTGGTCTGTTTCGGTCGTTAAGTGTTGTGTCTGAGGACTGCGAGATGTTTGAGTGGCGATTGCGGCTCGGTGTTTTACAGGCGTGAGGGGCGAAGTTTGGACTGCATGCTCGATGGCTGACGTTGGGGATGTTGCTTGTTCTGGAGTGTGAGGCGAGTCTTCGTCCGGGTCCTGTGAAGCGAGTAGTTCCACAAGACCGAGGTCGTTTGCATTGAATGGTCGCAGTGCGCGTTCGGGGTCTAATCGTTTTACCTTTAGAGGCCTTGTAGCCTCATCAGTCCGAACGGCTCGTTCCTGCTCTCGTAGGGTTACTGGGGCGGTGTGTTGTCCATACTCAGGCGAGAAAGTACCTGGTGGTTTATCCAGTGCGTAAGGTAACTTAGCGGAGTCCTGGGTTGCGAGTTCCTGTGATATAGCGGGCCATTCGGTGTCCGGGGTTCTGTCAGGGTCACAGAGGGAAGCCTATTTTGTTGCGGGGCTCCGGAGGAGTCTTGGGCTTGAATGGTTAGCCGTTCTACTGCGGCGCGGTGGATGTCTGCCTGGGCTTGCGTGTATTCTAAGTTAGGTTCTCCAATCTCTATGCTAGCGACGTCGGATGTACCATCAATCTCCTGGCGCAACCGATCTACTGCTTCTGGGTCTGCAGCCTGTAATTCTCTTGCGAAATACTTGTCAGCGAGGATCGTTTCTCCGGGTTCCTGTAGTGCAGCCTCAATGTATGCGGGAGGGACGGCTTTGAGCAAATCAGCCATGTCAGGGAAGCTGCTTAGCGGGCGATAGCATGGCTTGGTACGATTGATGTGGACCACATGATCGGACGCGTTAGGTTGTCCGGGGAGCTTAACACAAATGCAAGGTAGCATTATTTTGGTAATCTGGTATGGTCCACACCATCGGCGTTCTAATTTGCGTGATAGACCTGGTGTAGTATAGTATCGATAGACCCATACATGGTCATTAACGCGGTAGTCAGGGACCTTGATTTTGCGATTGTAATAGCGTTTTCTGTATTCCCGAGCGGATTGCATGGATCGATAGGCTCGATCCCTAATGGTAGCTAACCACCGTTGTACATTAGCGCGGTATGCTTCTGCTCCGGGGTAGCGTCCCCAATCAGTTTGTGTTTCAATTCCACCCGGTACTCGGGGTTGGAATCCGTGCATGAGCATGAATGGTGGATAGTGCGTGGAAGCGTGTACTGCTGAATTGTAGGACATGATGCAATACGGCAGGACTTCGTCCCATGTAGTATGGTCCTTTTCAGGTAATGCTACTCTCAGGAGGAATAGTAGGGTACGGTTAAAACGTTCGATTTCTCCATTTGCCTTCGGGTTGTAACTGAGCGTTTCGCGCTTAAATGTATGTAGTCTGGCGCACAGGGCTTCCATTACTTCTGAGACGAAACATCCGCCTCGGTCTGAGACTAACTCTTCGGGTGCGCCATAGCGGCACACCACGTCTTCGACGAAGACCTTGGCTACGCTCTTGGCGGTTTGGTCCGGTAAAGCAGCGGCAATAACTAGTTTTGTGAATTGATCGATGAAGGCGATTACGTACCTATTTCCGTTACGGGATAACACCCGTGTGTCCAATATGTCAACAAACATACGATGCATGGGTGCACTAGCCAACGGGTTTTCTCCGAGCGCGGCTCGAACGTTTTGGGGTAGATTGCGTGATCGTTGACAAAGTACACATCGCTTAACATATTCGTCTACGTCCTTACCCATGGTTTCCCAATAGTAGAATTGCTTGAGTTTGCTTAGTAGTCGATCTCTACCTGGATGTCCACCAAATAATGTGTCGTGTTCGTGTTTGAGTATCTGTCGAATGAGTAGTCTAGGTACGCATAGTTTGGGTCGGTGGTCATTTGGCATAATGGGATGCAAGTATAGAATAGCAGTGTCGGGGCAGAGCCTATAATGGTGGGCTTCTAGTTTGAGGGCGGTTGCTGCCTTTTCATCGGCAGGCGATTGTCGGGTGTGCAAGTACCACCAAATAGGACCAAACTGTTTATCTCTGCGTTGAATGTATGGTAGGTAATTGAGAAGGTTCCTTCCTTCGTATTGTTGGAAGTGTGGTAAGTATATGTGTTCTCCAGTGTCATAGACCTGCTCAGGGCGTTGTAATTGTATTC